>DWGJ01000045.1:0-54292 GCA_018246895.1 Aspitha aspitha aspitha | reverse complement strand
ACCTTACGGCATTCAGGGCAGCGGTTTATTGTTGGCTGTCGCAACACAAGTGGAAGCTGAACGTGTTTATGAGCTCCTACTGATATTAATTTCACATAGATATTTATGTATAGGCATCTACAATGTACAAATAATGTACAAATAAACGTACCTATGTAATGTTATAAATTTACTTTTAAATTAATTAAAAATAAAATTTGTAACATTTTTCTGGTAAATATGTATTTTGCGATCGAATATGGAGCAAATCAAAACCATTTTTTTCATATTTGGATACTGTAATATATTTTGAAAATCTTCGTTCGTCTGTTAGGTTTGATAGGCAAGAAAACTAGTGGGTTTTAAATAGGAAATTCTTCGATAAGTTTGAACAAACTTCTTAAATTGTTTGACGGCTCCAATGCAATAGCAAAGGATCTATCTTGTCCTTGTTTAACGTAATAATTCGTTTACGCTACTCGTTGTCAGTTCAACGAGGAGACTAAATCCAAATTGTAAATGACCTTGCGTGTAAATAAACAATTAAACTAAATAGTAATCTGTGCAAAATGTAAAATCTTAAAAACAAATTTCAATTCTGACACTATTTCAAAGGTTCTACGGCAAATTACGTTCTGACAAATGAGTTTCGTAATTATAATACTATTATGGTTGAACAGAAACAAAAGTGCAACGACGAAAACTTGAGATGTCGTAAATTTTGTCAAATTATAGAGGTGCGATCTGCCTAATTCTAGAGTGTGCGGCGCGCAGGAGTTTTCTATTAGTAAGTGTGGTTTCAGGGCGTGTGCACACTGGACAGATTTAGCGATGACATTTACGAGCAAGGTGCTTTTGTATATAAGTTGTATAAAAGGGCATATCATTAAAAAGCATTCAAATTCAAATTGTTTTATTCGTTATAAGGTATATACATACATTAAATGAAGGTCATGTTTTAGTCATTGTACTTACTTCGGTTTTATGCGCCTTTCAGGCTATAGTAGACCGGGAGAAAAAAGCCGTATTAGCTGTCAGCGTACCATTTGATACAAGTTCTGCTCGCTTTGGAAACAGTAATATAAAAATTATAGATATTATTGCGAAATTGCATATAGGAGCGCAACGGTCTGTGAGAAAATCGTTGCAACGCTCCCGCTACACGCTTCCGTTATCGCCGCGACAGTGCCGTAGCAGCGGCGGCAGGACAGCATTCCTACAATGACCGCAGACACCACACGCTCGCGCGAAATTAATCACAATTATGTGACAGCCGCGCCGCCGCGCCACGAGGGGGAGCGCGAGTGTGATTGAGCCATCTCTCTATAACAGACGTAATAATAAATAAAATAAAGCCGATGTAAACCCCGGGTGTACTTGAGACTTTGATATAATATGTACAACATTGGGTACTAACTGTATTAAAGAAATGGTTTTGTGTCAATTTTAAATATAAGTTTATTATAGTTTAAGAATTCTGTAACATCTTTAAATGTACCCATATTTGTGCAAATAAATGTCTTTGTCTTTAAATATTTCTTTAATATGCATCGTATGCTATAATTAAGAATGAAGGAAAATTTTCGCTCTTAATTTATTGAACAATCGCGTTATGCATAAGCATTCCATAATTTCGTTGTAATTCCTTGAAACTGCTATAATACTTCAGAAAATGAAAGGTAAGCCATGGGTCTTGAGACCCTTTCGCCCTTCGGCAATAACAAACACGCGTCGGCCTCCCGCGGGCCCAGGACTCGTCTCGGAAATTCAAATTGCACCTTAGAATTCTTAATTATTGAAATCATAAATCAAAACGTGCCGTCTGGGCGAGCGGCCATAAAATTGTAGGGAGGCAAGCGCGAGAAAATTCGAATGTGGTAGGATTAAGACATTATCACTTTTCTTTCGAGAAGTCGCGCCCTCCTTGGCTCGAGCCGGCTGTAAATCAGTGACTAAATCCGCTGGATTAGATTCATAGAGTTGCCGCAGCCTGAGGATCGCGCGTCGGCGATAATGGCGTCGTGTGCTCGCGTGATTTTGCTTTTAAATCGACTCCCGGCGAAGATAAATACTCTCCCAATTTGGCCTCATCCTCCAATTGAGTTCCCCGTTTAAACGGCTTTAGTTGATCCTTGATTTGGTTTATAGCGAATAACATCTGAAGCTGCCCGATAACATTGGACAGCTTTTATAAAATACACAAAACTTTAAGCTCGTAAAGGATAATAGCGCTTATTTCTCATAGACACGAGATGTATTTAAATTTAAATTAAATGCCGAACGCAGTACGGTTATTAATAAAGAGATTTTATTACTTTTCATTCGGTATAAAGTGTCTGATCGTAAATGTCAGCCTACTTCGAAAGATAATCTATCGAACTCACATTACCTTCTTATATCTTTTCTATCTGTACTGTAACTAACTTTAAAAAGTTTCTCTAAAAGATGAAGATTGTTCTGTTATAAAAAACATTCTGGACATTGATTTCTACCTAAGGTTCAGATTTAATCAAAGGGTTGTCTGTATTCGAGGTCAAAACTTTTATTGATTTAATTCAAAACGAGGGTGGCTACAGACTAACGTATGAGTACAAAATCGATATCAAAACTTTTAGGGGTAGGAGCATTAAACTTGCTGCATTGTATTCAACTTATTAAATTTGGTGTTACTTTATAATTCAACTACCATAATTAATCATTTGTTACTACTTACTGAGGATAATACTTTTTACACATGTGAATGTTTTAATTTTGAACTTATATTTTTATTATGGTGTCAAACTCACCAAAAGATTCGTTACCGTTATTCCCTTTTTCTTTATAAAATAATCGATCAACAAAGTATATTATTGTTATTGTTATTTATGATGGCATGTTAAATTAAATTAATACAAAAGCCCCATGTTAAAATTTAAATTTAACATTACGCATTGCGGACTAGACGTTATGTGGGAAGACTTCATATGTACTTCGACAGTCGTCAGCGAGTCCACACAATATTTACCACTCAGTCGTTATCTTAAAGTACGATATTTTTATTATTTCACATCAGATGATTTTGATGATGAATTAATCATCATGGGCCTATGTTTATCCATTTCTGGATATAGATCTTCTAATAATCGCGCCCCAATCTCAGCTTATTACCGCTCAATTGTACTTCTTTTATTGTGAAAACCGCTGTACACTATTTTTTGAAGACGTATCGTGTCATCTCTTAATTAATGTATGTTAAGTAACGTTTTTGATGGTTACGCAGGTTTTTCTCTATTAATTTTGCACACATTCGGCAGTGTAAGTGCAAAAATCAATATTGCCATAGTTTAGTTTTGTTACTAACTAGGGTAATAGTGCGCGGTGCATTGCTACTGGTAACTCGCACCCTCGCTTGGCTCACGCAGGGTTGGGAGTTCGCCATTAATCAAATTATTGTTATTTTTTATATTTCAAATAAAACTTTTTCGCATTGTTAATTTCATTTTTTTTTTGTAAAAATCGAAACACCACTTATCGGGTAGAGTTTTTATATTTTTTGATTCGTCTTGCGTTATTAATAAAAATGTTTTCCTGCATCAAACTTTTAAGCCCAGAATTTTATCTATGGTATAAAATTAGTAATGGTATTTTCACAGAAACTACATAAAATTGTACATTTATCATACAAAATAGTTATTTTAAATTAATCTCGTAAGTGTTTTCCACTTGTATTAGCCGCTAAGGTGTACAATATGATACTGTGTGCAGTGCATATAAAAATTAATATCGCAATAGTTCTGTTTAAGTAGCGTAATGGTAGAGCATTGTGAATAGCGCCCTTGCCTTGCCTCAGGCGGTAAATTAGGGTTGACAAAACGTGAGAAAATATTATAAAAACGTCATGGTAATTATATTAAAATGATAGAAATTAACCAAGTCAATGATACCATTAAAATTACTAAAATTAGTAACGTCGTTACTTAATGTGGTTTAAATTGGATTTGTATTATTAATTTCGTTTCTATATCAAAGAATCTGCAATTTTTTATATAAGTTTACTTTGTTAATTGTTGGATCTACAAGATATTGTATATAATTAAGGAGAAATGTTTAAAATGTTTGTGGGAATATTTTAAGATACATGTCCATAGTTTTAAATTTATGTTAAAGTAATAAATTTTCCTTACTTTTCCTCGCCATTAAAATCATAAATATTTTATATGCCATCACAATCGTTTTACAAATTTCAGAAAGACTAATATTAGAATAAAAAATAAATCTTGTCAACGGATTAGATTAGAATAATTTTCCGCCAATAATACATGTATGTAATATCCTTTAAGAAGAAGCTACCGAATTAAGTTTTTCGTTAATTATTATCGATATGCCGAATATGTTAGTATTAGAAAGTATTGGATTACTAATTTACAAAAAAAAGAGAATACCACTGAGCAGAGTAACACAACCCTGTCAAAAGAGGTAGGTACTTAATACGAGGGCTGGCCGAAGGTGCGTCGGACCCTCTTTTAGTCGCGCACATGTTTGTTTCAAAAACGTTTTATATTCTGACAACGCTTAAAATTTCTTTATTTTTATATAAAGCATTAGAATTTGTGCAGCACAACAATTCATGACATCAATAAGAATTTCGCTTTTGTATTGAGTTGTTGTTTGCGCACGAAAAATTCATTTTTCAAAAAGAAAATTTCATTTAATGAATTTATGTTTCTAGTTGTATTCAAGTTAGAGATTTATATGTGTAACATATCACAGCTGTATTATTTGAAGGGTGAACATCGAGTGAGGGCTTTCGAAGCTCGCTCGGGTCCATTCGTTTGGCGAATTTTTTATATTTTGGATTGATAATATTTGTGCCTCAATTGTCTCTTTAATAATAATAGGTACCTACAACACAAAGAAGAAAAAATTGCTGAAAGTCATTAATGAATGATATGAAAGATATTTACTACTGAAAACATAATATTCCGAAGAAGTTAAGAAAATCTACCTAGGTAGAACATTAACAGTATTTACTGTCGTTCGAAAGAGGTGCGCATTATACAGCTAACACACTATAGAAGATTGCCATTAAACATTAATTTAGTTTTTTGTTATGACTATTGATTGCTATTCATTAAAGACTTAGTAAACAATCATTCATCCGATCCACGTTTGATTGTAGGTATGTATGTATATTACGAGTAAGTATTGAGATCCAATCATTTGTATCCAAATAAAATTCTTTATAGAGCTTTACTTAAAATAAAATTAGCTTAAAGTCACAAAAAATCAGTTTTGCATTTTTCATTCAATCGGATGTTGATAAAGGAACTTGGAACGAGGGTGCATGCAGATTACAAACTAGAGCTTTTCTTAATTCATTTAAAGTCTTAGTAAAAATTCGTGTTTATATTATCTACAAGAGAGATGTTTTAATAATATGTCCTCGTATACTAAGTATGTAGTTATCATTAGATATCTAGCTAAGATATTACATGTATATTCGTCGATAGTAAAATAGTTTGTACCTAAAGTTTGCATTAATGATTAATGATTTCAATGATTCCTTTTGTTTATGTACAAGTATTTCACTTCCTTTTATACCTTTGTTATTTATTTATTTAACTTGTGGCAAGATGGTTACGTCATTCATTTTTCGTATAAAACCTATTCACCCCGTTTGTATTCTTCTTTGAAAATTTCTGTTTCGACTTTCGTCTTCTATTTATTATCGGTCTTCCTTGAAACTAGCTCGGCTCCTCAAGTTACGTGTATTCATAGGTGCAATAATTTTTTTATTGTAAAATAAATAATAAAGTGTGGTGAACAAGAAAATTGGACATTTATTTTCACTCATCCCACAAATTCATCAAAATTTCTCATTAAAATACTGATTAATTCTGCTTACATTCGTGTGTTAATCTAATTAATCGTAATTATTATCAGACACAACGTTTGCAGTTTGCAATTGCGAGCGTGCATTCTAGTGATAATTGATACCTTAAATATTTAACAAACGAAAAGTAAAGATCTCTCTGTATGATCTGTATCGTTATAATTTGACATTTCAATACATATATGTCTTTCTTTACCAAGTAAGTAAATACTAGTTGTACAGAAATATTGAATGCATCATACAACTTGAAAAAAATTAGAAATGCAGGAAAAGGGAAATATTTCTGTGCACTAAATAGTTTAATGATCCTATTTGCAAACTAGTTATTTAATGAACGCTAATCTGTATGTGCGAAACGAGGTACAATTAAGTCGACGAAGGTGCCCATCAGATAGCTTCGGCGGCTTCAGTGGAAACAATTTCAGAACGTTATCAAGATCGCCCGCCCGCCCTCGCGGCGGCACATGTGAGATTGCCAACCCTATGGCTATACGTATTCAGGTATGGGATTAAACGTTGCAATCATTATCATGTTGAATATAAGATTATAATGTGTAATAATAGGATTAAAAGCGTATTATTATGTTGAAGTAACGTTGAGAGTTTGCGCTATGTAACCAGAAGTCTATTATTTTAATGTCCACAATAAAGTGGCACAATAAAATGTTTGACTAATTACTTTTCAACTTCAATTCGTCTTTGATTCATTGATTTTAGATCGTGTTTGAACCGTAACATATCAGTAAGACAATTTCCGTATTGTTATCTATACCAATACGAAAAAAATTAATATTGATCGCGGGAATATGATAGATTTTTTTAGAATCGCAATAATCACGTAATGTTCTTTTGTTGAATATCTAGTTTTGTTTGGTAGCAGCCCTGCGGATTTGCTGTGTTTACACGCTCTGTGAATTTGTAAACTGAATCCGAATGTAGAACGATTTAATCTTTGACTGTAACGATGTTATTATCATTTTGATGTTATTTAATAAAAAGATATGATATAAATGGAGATTTTAGAAAGTTTTTCAATTATGATTATTATAAACTGTATTTATTAGACGCACGTGACATAATACAATTATTTACTACTAACTAATCATCTTTTCTGATCAAAAATTTTTATACCACTTTTAACGTAAAAAACATATTTTTCGTAAGATTTTATAACATGTTTCCCTGTATTTTACACTCGTTAATTTTATTGGATAATGAAATACATAATTTTTTATATATCACCTAGTACGTGCTTTTTATTGTACATTATAAGTTTTAGTATATTAAGTAACAGTTTTCCATTCATTCATTGAAACCACTAAAAAAACTATTTTTTAAAACACTAGTTGAAACACGTAAGCATTTAAAATATTTCTATGGCTATAAAATGGTCTTATCTTACTTATGGTTAAAAATATAAAGAAATTTTATTAACCATAATGACATAAGTCATTAACAGCTAAATATTACTAACAAAGAAACTATCATTATAAAATGCATGATAAAAATATTTTTTTTCAGTATCTAATAGAATAAACAAAAGAAAAATAGTAATTCGATAAATTTATAAGGCAATTAGTACATGACATTATCTAATTGTAGGAACGATTATCGTTGTATGTTATTTAATTGACTATAGGGTTCGGGAGGCGTGTATGTTTGTAGAGCGAAGGTTAACGCGTTTAACGTCGCTATTACGTATTCCAACTCAGACTAATGTCGCGGTTATTTGCCGACTTGCGATTCAATAGAAGTGATTCAATTATCGCAGATTAACCAGCGACGAATAATCAAGCCCTCCGACTAATCAAACACATAAATATGTAATTCCTATTCGCCCAATTACATCATACATAACTAAATAAAATCACATCTTTTATTATCCATAACATACTTGAAAGCATTTTGTGAAATGGTTTT
Organism: Aspitha aspitha aspitha; assembly: GCA_018246895.1. NCBI lineage: Eukaryota > Metazoa > Arthropoda > Insecta > Lepidoptera > Hesperiidae > Aspitha > Aspitha aspitha. The sequence goes on along the minus strand of DWGJ01000045.1, from coordinate 46,521 downwards.
ACGAGCGTGGGATTTGTGCGTAAACGATTTTTTTAAATTATCTCTTGACACTTCTTGAGCGTTTCACCGGCGAGCACTGCTGAAAAAACTTCGGCCATAACGTTTAAAACCGTAAAAAAAGAAATTTATTTATCGCGTTATACGAACAACTATTCGCAAGAATAGTTGAGAAAAAAACGGCTAAGGAGAAAAATTTGCAAGAACTCACCAAACGGGCCGAACTAGGGCCGACATCGTTGTTAAATCGAGGGGCGATCCCTCATCACGCACAAAAGTTTTTATATTTACGCACGTTCTCACTGTAATCGTAAGAAAGGATTTTGTTTCACTGCACAATTAAAACGAAACTGAATCAAGGAGTTTTTTTTTATGGTAGCATAATTTAGTTTGTTGCACGGTATAAATCGCAGCTCCGCGTAGCGCGTCTACGGGTCTACGGCGGAAAAGTTTTGTCCGCGGGGCGATGCGGGCGGCGGTAGTCGGAAGAGCGAGCTCCGCGACGCGGGCTATCGCGGGGCGCGATTCGCGGACTATGCGGAGGCCGAGTGCGCGGCGGCCGCGGGGAAGGGCCAGGCGCGCGGGGTGCTGCGCGCGCACGCCGCGCCCACGCCGCCCCGCCCCACACACCCGCAACCTATTTATTTCTAGTTACGTAAAATTTACTCGCAATACTCAATAAGCATTTCAACTTATATCGACATGTACTCGTATATAAAATGCACTCTTAAGCCTTATCTTTTATAAACAGACGATGTAAACACTTGCCCCAAAACTGTCCGTCCTGTCTCTCCATTGCAAAGCTTGAAAACAGAACGTACTTATACATATAAGTAGACCAACTTGAAATCTGTAGAAAACGTGCGCCTGAAACCTTTTGCTCCTACGTGTTGCAATGAAAAGTCGGTTGTTTATACTAAAAGCCAATCAATGTATTTCACACTGAGCCCTTCAGTAGCCGCCGGCAGGTGAGGCGTGAACTGAAAAAAGAAGTCGCCGCCGGTCGTCGAGGGGCGTCGCACCATCAAATTTGGCAGACGAGTTTTTTCGACCGCAGTCGTGCTATCAGTGTCACTTAAACAAATTGAATGAAAGGATCGGGGGGTGTCGGCCGTTGTCCAATTCACGGGATACGATACTTGACTTTTGACAGATTTTTTAGCCACTTTTCATAAATTAGGAACTCGGACGTAAACAAGTTTTCGTTCAGCGAGTTCGTAGCTGTTCGTGGGCCTGTTCCATGAATCGTTTACTACTCCTGTAGGTATTGTTGTCGCATTAATGCAAAAGTTTGATAAACTGTGTCGTCACAATCAGCTGTTCGAGCCGCGAGCGCAACAGACAATGCGATTAAGATCTACGCAGGACAACTTTCGCCGCGCGCCGAGCGGCAGTTAGTTGTTATGAAAGAGAGAAATTTGTAAATTGTTGGCGCCCGAGTTCACGAACTCCGTCGAACCGGAGTTTGTTTTAAGAGTCCAACCTTGAAACAAGAAGAAAAGTAGTCCTGTAAAACAAAGTTTTGCGGCCGCCGTCGCCGGCGCAAGCGGTTCAAGGATTGTGCCCGAACTGTCTGTCTGTACAACTTTACCGATTAAAAGCTCAAAAGCTTCCAAAGTCATTTTAAAAGTTTATCTGCACGCGGTACGAGCGGCGGGTGGGGTGGAACGTAGGCGCTTCGTTATCATCCACTGCAATACTTTGTTAAACCTAGTTTAACTTATTTATAAATCGGCCGCGGTCGTCGCCCGCACCCGTGCTTCCCGAATTAAACTGTCAAAGTTGCGAGGCGGCGACGACTGCCGCGCCTATCGGAGGACATGTGTTCGGGCCCGAATAGTTGCCAACGTACACACTAAGTTCCTAGACCCTTCGCTACTTTGTTTTACAGCTGTTCCACTTAGTGAACTATGCCTAGAGTTGGGCGCGAGTTCTTGCATGTGTATCGGCGGCACACACTCGCATCCGAATAGTTTCATAAACATAACCCAACTTAGTTTTGGACGACTTTTCAAAGTCAATGCATACTAACTTTCGATGTCTGGAAGTGCGATATTACGATTGGATCAGTTTGCGGGTGACTTTAATGCATTCGTTTGTTCGGAACTTTGTTTTATTGGATCAAACTTCCGTACAAGGTTAAGTATCTTCATTTTGTTCGAGCGCTGTAACCTAAACTAACTTTGCAAATTTCTGCGCTAATAAACAGTAAGTCGCGGGAGTTGTAATGTTATACAGTCCTTCGCGTTTCTCAGCTATAAGACACGGTATGATATGGAGTCAATGATCATTTTAAAATGTAGACGATTACTCACTTAATTGTTTGTTGAGAATGCTGAGTTTTATTTATTTATTAAAAATAAATTGTAGGTTTATAAATCAAACTAATATCTTAAGACTGCAAAAGTTTTATGTCTTATCTGGTTGTGTTATCTATTATTTCTATGCGTTAAAAGGTTATTACTATTAAATAACGTTGGTTGTCATATTTGTATTGTATAACCGTAAATATATCCTTATATTTCCTTGCTAACCAACCAGACGCAAAGTTTACCTCGTGAATGTCCAAATCCCGTCTCAACTACTAGGATTACATAATACAGTGGAGGATGGTCATAAGACCCTGAAATGGTGCAATAAAGATTAGACAATCGTTCTTCCGTTCCTAGTACTGTATTGTGAGGCTTATTGTGACATTAATTCCAAGTTACTGTTTTAATGTAAGTAAATTGAATTAACATGATTATAAAACATACAAATACATAGAACAGAGTGTATGCAATATTTATTTGAAGCGAAATTCTAAAGATTTAATATCTTTTCCGCCGAATTATAATGCAGATATTTAACGAATATTCGCTTCGCAGAACCATTAGGGTTGTTATCGCTACAACCGTTTAAATACAATATGGCGTAGTAATAATTCCGTCGTCATATTTTTATTATGATGTACAAGCCCAAGGGCATCGAACGGTAGGCAGCACGATTCGTTCTCATAATCAGCGTAATTACCGAAATCTCTGTCGGAGAGTCACGATCAAACAGTCACGCGGAGATAAAGCTGCCACAACCCTCGCAGCGGTGCACGACTACACCACATTACGTAGACCTTTCCCGTTTCTAAGTAAAACACATCATCGTAAACTTATTTGAATAGGTTTCTTCGAACGACAATCATATTGTATTGCGATATATTTTGTTCTAATAACAGAGATAAAATGGCGCACGTGTTCATATTTACCTCGTAAAAGAGATTTTTTATGAATATTCCCTATTAAATAGATTTAATACAGTATCAATAGATATTATTGACAGATATAAATCTCCTAATTTTCATCATCAATCGTCAATTCTTAAAACGATATTTAATAACAATTTAGGATTTGCAATTTTAGCATCATTATTTGTAAAATATCACAGTATGAACGAGTAATATACGAAAATAACAATGGCGTTGTTTCATCTTGGGTTTTATTTAGGGCTTCTATTTAGTGTCGCGTATGACATTTCTTCGACAGGGAGAGGGTGATAAGTACGAGGGCTCCAAGTAAACCGGTCGCGATGTACGTGTTATCTTCGTTCGCCAATAAGTCACGCAATAATTACCGCGGCGGGCGGATCACGCGCTCCCTACACATATTTATGCAAGAAACATAAATATACATAAATAAATACGCCCGCGACAATTGCAGACGGTTTACGGTTATTGGCCTCGCGTTATTGCACGCTGGTAATTTTTGGTTGTCTTGTTTCGTTTATAACGTCGCTCTCGTTGAAGTTTTATTTGTTGTGTGTGACATTTTCTTGCTATTTTTTATCTAGTAATTATTACTTTTGTAAATTGAAACTGTATTTTTATTTATTCATTTTCAAATTATCATTTTATAAAACGAGCAAAATGTGTATTGTCTGCAAACTATTCATATTTATATTAGTATAAATTCTTCCACTGTTCACGTTTTTGCAATTAAACGCGTAAGTACTGAAGTTAGCGACTTTTCACCAAAGAATCTGACATTTGACACTGATAGTTGCTGCATCAGCCATGTTTTTAATGTTTTTAAACAATCCTTATTTTTTCGACAAGCTTTAACAGTTAATAATGTAACGATATCAATTACGACCGACTTCGATCCTCCGACATCGAAACTTCTAGAATTATTTCTCACGAGCGGTACACCGTGCCTTTTTTATACTTAGCAAACGATATGGAATAGAATCAGAGGGCTCTTCATTGATTTATTAGTTTCTTATCGATAGATTCGAATAAAATTGTCATTTATATCCCAATAAATAATTTTTGATGTTTCATAAAAGTATATAGGTATTAAATATAAAAAATAAATAAAATATGAAGTATTAAGTATACAAAAAAATTGTATTTCTATCTCTCAATCATCTATTCATCCATTTCATTCCCATCAAATCATTTACAAACACACAGATAATATAAAAATACTTACATTTTTGATGTGGAAGGACGAAACAATTTATGTGTTATCTGGTCGTCGTCTGGCAACTGTAACAAATTTGAATTATTATTACTTTTTCTTATAAAACTTTAACCTACAAGCTATTTATTATATTTACATAACAACCTAGAATACAGAAATACAATTGTGAGTTTACTTCGCGTAGCTTTAAGTTGTACATTATTGTAAGGTTTAATACATTTTTTATTTAGATCGGGTCGTCTCATCGTGAGGTCATAGGTATACTTATATGTATTATGTTAAATATTTACTACATTTTTAATTAGATATTGTATAACTAGTAAGTGTGTTTGCCGGCAGGGAAATGACGAAGTATCGTGTTACGAGTCGGTTTCTAAATGTGATTTTAATTGATGTTGCGCCACCGTCCACTAAACTCTTTCTTCGTAGCGACAACAAAATACTTTCGCAAACGTTTTAGGAAACGACTGGATTGCCCAATTCTTTAAATGGCTTTAAAAATAGACGCTCGATTTCAGCGGCGTGTAATTGTTTGCAGGAGGCACAAAGTTTTCATGAACTTTTAATTAATATTTTCGTCAAATGTATTTTGTGTTACGAATGTATGGTTTCATTTGGCTATGTGCCATTTGTTTATTAAACCGTTTGTAGTTATATAATACCTCATGTATTAGATCTACCATTTGAAATGGATTCTAGTACTGTAAATTATTTAATGTCACTGTAGACCTTAGCCTAAGTAATGACTGTGGCGGTACTGTGATGTGACATATATCTTTTTTGCGTTACAATAGCTTCTAATATAGCAGCTTGTTCAGTGTTGTCAAAATTGTCAAGAAGGCAAATGTCACAGAACTGTGACCTTTTAACATTGGCACATCGCAGTCACGATTTTTTTGCTGACATTACGACAGCTTCACTCCACACGTCGATACGTGCGACATCGGTGCCGGTTTGGGCGGCTCACAAGCAAGGGCTGCTCGTAAATTTGATTTTAATATCGAGCACGTAATGCCTGTTTGCTTACGGACAGTAATTGATACGGCCCTCTTAGCACACGTCTAAGGCCTGTAATTATTTTCAAATTCGACGGCTTTAGTCTCCTAAATTACGGATTACTGTAACTCTCTTTCAATTACCATTTTCTTGTCCGGGCGTTCGTATTTGTGGAATGGAATATGGATTACAATGTAACCCTTTATTGTACAGATAGAATATTTTGTGAGGACACAAGAAGCTTACCGTTTATTATTTATATGCAGTCATTATTTTTGTTCACTAAATGTAACTACTGTAGTAGGTTTTACTTTTGTTTAATTAAATAAATAACTTTTGATACTTGAGCTATTAATTGTATCGTTATGTTTGATAATTTTACAAACAATTTATGTAAATTAAAATACTCTCATTTTCTTTTTTAAAAACACCCTGATGTTCCAATACCTATGTAAAGATCCAATATACATGTAATCTATCTGTAGATTTATTTTGAAACTAATGTATATTATATGTATATTATAGGCAAAATTAATAATTCAGAGGTCATGTGATAAACAGCGTAGTTTAGACATAAAAGTAATAAAAATTGAAACATTCAGAAGGCTTACTAATTGTCATCAATTAAGTTTGTACTTATGTATATCACCGTGAAAATGTACGCGATCAGAAATGTTTCCCAGACAGAGGAATAAGGCACCGCCAAAAGTGAGGCACAAGTCGTGTTCAGTACAGGTGAAGCGACTCCCCGCTGCAGAGATTATGGCGGTGCCATTAAATATGCAGAAAAGCCGTAAATGTGGCACTTAACCGCTCCACCGCTGTCGCCCGCCGTCTTGCGCTCCTTCCACACCGACCGCAGTTCGCATTTCAGTTAATATGTCACACGGAGTTAAGCTTTTTCATACGGGGAAAATTCTCGAATTTTACGTGAAAGTTAATTAAATAAAATCAATGCGTTCTTGAGGATAATGTCGTGTTTTGTAAAAATACTTTCGAAATTCATACGATTATTGTAGTTTAATTTAAAAATTGCATGTGTTTCATAAATTTTGGTTATGACTCAGAAAATTATTCTTTACTTGTTAGTAGGGCATTGTAACGACCAGTCAAATGTGGGCTTGTAGGGGGTAAAGCTGCCCAAGTTCACCCGGATCCACCATTCTAAATAGCTCTACTTACCTGTACTTGTACACTAAAGTGTAACATACCAGGACAGTACACGTTCCAAGTTGTTTCCAACTTGTCTGTGATTGGACTAAAGAAGACTTACATTCGGTACATATAACTGTAGATCGAGGTGAGTACCTAGCAAATGTAAAAGAAAGCTTAAAAAGTAAGTAACAATCGCATTGCTTACAGTATGAAGTGCTACATCGTGGCAATATATTGTGTGGCAAATATTGTGAAATATAGCACTTAACGTTCCCACCGTCGTCACCCGCCCGCCGCGACCACATCACGCAGGGCGCTCGCAGACAGGTTGTACCTACGCCCTAATTAAAAATTGCTATCGTCTCTTACATTATTGTGAGCGCGCGAGACTAATGCGTTGTCTCCTTGTGACCTTGTGAACGGCAGATATTATTTAAAAATTAAATACGTATCACGAGATATATCTGGGAAGGAAAACATTCAACCTTCATAATGCTTGCAACAACAAGTTGTGCAACGTAAACTGTGGTCTGAAACCTTTCCTTTTTGAGAAGAGACCCGTGCCTAAAAGAAACACTGAAAAAGGGTAGAAAAAAAATCATAAGAATATTTGAGAATTTTCGTTTCGTATTCATCACTGGCATGTAGAGTAATTTGAGCACTGTTTTTTTTTCGTAAATCACTCAATGAATCTTGAATCCTCTAGTTTATTTCAAAACATAAGTTAAACAGTAAACTAGCTTACAATCCGAAATAATACGATATTATTGTAAATATTCGACACTACAATATCACAGTTAATCAACTGCGTCTATTATTAACGAAGGCGACGTAAGTACCTACCTACATGTGACTTAGCGCCTGGGTGTCTACAATGCCATTATAGCAATCATCTTCCCGTTCATTACGCGAGATACTAAATTTAAATTAACAGCCCTTGTTAGTTGAACTATACATCTGCGAGGAAATGAATGTTCATTTGGTAAGCGAAAATTGGAATGTCGCGACTCTACGAGAGCTTCGTTAGTGCGAATGAAAAATTCAAGCAACACGCGCGGTTAACGCTTTCGCTTTTAATAATAACGAGTTGATTGTGAAAGTGAATGATGTTCATTATTCATTATAATAAATGTACGGTTCATTTTATTTTGTATTACCAACTGACAATTTTTTTTTATTTATATTCCAACAATGGTTTTTAATATGAGACAGCGGTTTGTTCTAGATTGTTTAAAGTTCATTGAACTCCACCTGAATGGTTAGATTAGATTTGCATTCCTATTAAGTATATCCCACATAAAGGCACCGCTGTCTAGTACAGGCGATGTAGCCGCGTCTCCGGCGCGTTTATCGTATCTTTAACGAACACTCATAAACGTGCACTACTTAGCGTATTGTGGCTACATGTTCTAGACGTCGCAGCTGGAATGAGCTGAGAGCCGGCTTTGTGGGATTTTCGTTTTGTAAGAAGCCCGCTACGTCTTTAATGTACTATTAATAACCAGTCGTATTGTTTAATAAAAGGAGCATAATATTTGTTGCGTAACAAATGTTTTTGAATCTATATTTATATCGATTCGACAGGGATTTATATAGCTGATATGTTTTTATAGGGAAGCAGGTGTTTTTAAGTGTGACAACTGGCAAGCGCCTTATTTAATTTGAAACACCAACACGTAAAATTACTTTTATGACAGTTCATGAATAACATATTACAAATATTTTGGAGGGAAATCTAATCTACATAATATGTTACCTCTAAAACAAGCGGTGTATAAGTCCACTTTCTACTGATGTGGTGTAAAGAAGCCGCTGTGAAGTGGAAAGCCAGAATTCTGTCTGTGTTGCAATCTGTCAATTATTTAGACATGCTGGCTAATAAGTGTTAGTACACAAAAAATGTTTGACTCTGTGCTGTACTTTCTCATGTATGGTGAAGTTGCAAATAAGTGTTAAAATAATGCTATACTGCACATTTACTTATCAATCATCATCATTTGCGTCTGTCAAAAAGATATAGTGTGTTACAAAACATGGAATAATACGCACAATGTTAACTCAGTAAGCACGCAATACCGTGTTCAATGGTGTGTATTACCGCGTACAATTTGCATAATCGTTTGGCGAAAAACTAACGAAAAATTGTAACTTTTCCCCCTAGTTCCCCACTCTGAAACAATGTAGGCGTAGGAAATGCTAATACGGGACCGTTCGGTACAAATTGATACTCGATCGTCGCTCATATAAAACACTGTGCGAGCGAGATCGTCCCATGAATAATAAAGAATTGCCGAATGGCGACAGGATGGTACGCGTCCTACACGACGCCGCTACTGCGAACTCATCCCTAAATACCGTAGAAAAGTTTTTATTTTTCATACCAGTGCGTAGAAAACACGAATATTTATGTATTAGTGTGAACTGAATCTTACATTTGGATGCAACATTTTGGGAGGTATGATTTCTACCGAAGTATCTATATCCATAAGCAGCTACTCTAAACAATTGATACTATTTTTTTATTTCGTTGTTGTTATGATCGGCATTGAGAGATTTTCGTGTCAAAAACATGCTACATTTTAATAAAAATACCAATCAATCGTCATGACAAATTTCGACGAAATCATTAGCTTACTTTTTAAGGGAAGGAATAAAAATAAAAATCTCTCATTTTAGGATTTTATGATATCCGTAACACGTAACTAGTTTTCAAATAATATTAAACGCAAGTTTAAATTTTTCCTTCGCTGCTGTAACATTATATCTATAAGAGAATCATCCTAACAAAACGGCACCTAACGTACACGTCAAAGGCTCCTTTATTCGGCTCACGTCTGCCATAAAACATAACTCCGATTTTTTACTAACTTATGTGCATTGCTCTGTTCCCGTCGAGTGTCCTTTGTTGGTATTAATACCTACGAAAACCCCGATAGCCGTAAAAGCTTGTTGACATAACCGCCTCGTATTTGTAGTTTTAATACTTGTAATAAAATCGTATGGAGTAAGTTATGAGCATGGCTTTTCATTTTATAAAGCGTTTATAACTATCGTTCCTATGGTCAGGTATTAACTGAATGATAAAAAAATTATAAGTAAAACACTGAGAATGTTCTGGAAAATGAAATAGCTCTAACAGCCGTCGAGATCGATTGAGTGGGTGGCCGTAACTGCTGTATTTTTACAAACGTTACCCCGTTTCATGAGGTATTTTAAAAAGTCCTGATGTCTCTTGTTGTTGCATAAAAGCAGTTACCTAAACTGGAGGGCTGACAGGAATGTTGATAGTTTTTTAAATTATAGGTCTTCATTTCACTACTAACTCGTCGGACGGTAAATTAGGTGCAGTAATAATTAAAGGTCAAAGGCTGGTACCACCACGCTGGCCAAGTGCGTTTCGCCACGGTAAACATATCAGATAATAACGTAATGAAGAAATATGTAACTGAATATTAAATTGATACAGAATCATTCATCATTCAACATATTAATCCATTACTTAACGATGTTTAATGACACGTCATTAGAAGCCGCAGAAGCATTAAGTCGAGCCGTCATCAAACGCAGTGAATATCAGACGGAATTAAATCACTTCCCTTGGAATAACCCCGTGTGTAGTACACGATCGACGATTACCGTAATCGGATACGTCTCTGACAGCGCGCACTCGCGGGAGGTGCGAAAAGTTGACACGAGAAATGTAGTTTGGAGGTTTAATTTCGTTTTTACATAACAAATTTTTCAGTAGGATATACTTAGTCACACTGCTGTACGAAAGCTTCTCGTTTATCAACAAGCCTTTGGTCAGCAGTGGTCGTTTCGTCTCTAGAATTTGCACTACATTAATATGTTTGCAAGTTAAGAAAAAGTGATAAAACATAATATACACAATCAATAAACAAGAGCGTTATACTCATAGTCAATCTTTTTGCGAACTTCTTTCCAATAATGAACAATTTTATTTAGGAGCAATTAACGTAGCCACTTATACAGCACCTCTATTTACGATAGGTGTAGGCAGACCGTATCAAACTTCTTTCGCCTCTTACTTTCTACGTAATACTATAAATTCATAGTACGCTAGGTTCGTATTTAGGTGTCTGTAGCGAAACGGTCACAGAATCACAGTCCAATTAGCTTATTCACAGTCGTTCTACATTCGTGGCTCCGTGCCGCCCAATGTATGGCAGTGTGAATGTAGTGGCGTGTGTTGTTTACCTGCGCGTTTCGCTCGCACAATTAGCTCGCCGCGCGATTAAACTCCACGTTCGAGTGACGCCGACACGACACGCCTCAGCTGTTACCGATTTGTGTACATTGTGTTAAGCGGTTGCCGTTTGCTGTTTGTTCATTTGAATTGGTAATAACTTAAAAATAATAACGACCAATGATATAGTTATTAACGAACGATTATTGTTGCACTGATTTTCACGGGTCTCCTATCATAACGAGAATATCACTCGGACCGTTTTACAGATTGACAGACTTCATAGATCTAAGCAAATATGGATAACTCTAACTAACTCTAACTCAGTGCAGATTCTCTCACGTTCAAACCTATTTAATGCTATGATTAAGAACTGTGTCGTATTACACATGTTTCATATTATGTACTGTTTCATATAGTAACATATAAGTTTTATAAACTTTCATACTAAAGAACATTAGTTGAGATTTACAATAAAAAGACAGAGATTCAAGTTAAGCAGAGACGCTGTTCTAAACGGTGAGTGTTAAAGCGAAAGCACGTTATCTCCACACATGTTAGGAACATCAAATGTGCATTCAGCCGCTGCCGGAGGAAGAGCGCACAAAGAGGCGCCCGCCTTCGTCTCGCAGACATGTGCACAGAGTAGCGATTACTACAAGTACACGTTTTTGATACAGTATACATAGCGACCGTAACAGAGAACCTACTCACAAATTAAAACAACCAATTAAAATAGATTAGGTTATACCACTACGCCAGGGATGACGGAATGCCAAATATTCTTACGGATATAATATGTGTTACAATTAAATAATAGAATCGTGAATTATTTGGATTTTATTTGATTGTTTGGCAATTTATACATTCACTTCTTTCAATGTTCCGCAGAGTAGAGAAAGTGACAGGTGTCATCATAGATAATAAAAAAGACATTAATTGGAAGGCGCGAAATTTAAATATTACAGATAATATACTTTAACAATATGCTTGTCATTGGAAATTATGACAGCATGACTTTTTTTAATATCATTAAAAACTCATTGCTAATTTTTGATTAGACTATGAAGCATCTTTGTCTGAAATTTAATCCATATGCGAGAAGTGATTGCAAACCTCTGGCAGTTGATTTGTCTGTGGCTCCCCGTTTAACATCGGTAGAACCAAGAAGTCTGATTCAACAAGCGAGTGCATCGGCCCTCGGCATAGTGAGAAGATATTGGGCATGCATTGTTGTCGACGGCATTGTGTGCATCGCCACGATAACGTCCGCCACCGACCCATTGTCTACCTAATTGTTATATTCTGACAAAGACGCTGAAACAGCCACACCGCGCTGACGCTCGTTAGCTCCGGGCTAAACGGCGTCTAATAACGTATCCTCGATGTCTTCAAACAATCGCTCGACGCCTCAATACGCAAGGAAATTGGTTATACGCGATTGCATTCAACCAATCGCCTTTTGTTCGTTTTGCGAGAGTTTCAAAGTTAAAATCTAATCGTTTCGCGCAATATGATTGACGGCAGCAGCTAATAAAACTGTGGAGGCAAAAATTCGAAATTCCATCGAGTAATAATGAATCGGCGGGAGCTCGCGCCAATATAGCGCTAATGATCTTCATTTTCGTATTTCCATCGATTCGACGTTTATTCGGTTTAAAATGTTAAGAGACTTGTCTAACACGCGACGAGTAACTAACGCTTTACATACGAAGATACAGAGGATTCAGTATGATCTCCAAAAAGCAGTATCAGCATTTAGTAATATCTAAAGAATAGGTTGCTATTTAAAATCGAAAATACCTGTATTATATAAATAAAAGAAAGTATTATAAAAATGGTCCATACATTTTAACTGAACTTCATGAAACGAATAACAACAGGGAACTTTTGCGTACGCTACAATAATAATAGTCTCAAATTTTGAGTGTTATTTAATTTGCTGATATGGATATGATCCAGTACATCAGTTTGCGTTTTGTTTATTAGTTCATACATTCGGTGTGGGACCATTAGCGAGGCTCGTGGCGCCGGTGAGCGATCGTCCCTCGGCGCGCGGCATCAATCATTTTTAGAGGGTTTCGCTTATCCAAGTTTTCTTCCTGCCTCCGTTCTGTACCAACTTTCACATCGAATGATCTCCGCTAAACCAACAGAGCGATCGACGTCTAGTTGCTGCGTTTTGTATTATTTTTTATTCGTGTATAAATAATATTATTTCTTGGGGGAAAGGGGATTGGATTTCGTTAAATATGGCTTAGTAATTGAATTGAAATCTCTCAATGTCGACGTTCAATTAAGCATTCTTGCTTGATGAAAGCATTTTCCTTTGTTTCATGGAATCGCGTTACGATTAAAACTGTGAGCAGGTTAAGAATAAATGTTAAATCGACTTATTCATAGCAAATTCAATTTAGAATTAAAGATGAAAATGCTCGTAGAAGCTTCTTTTCAGTGGTCACTGTTTACTATAAGCTATTCAAAATTTATTTAACATTCATTAATGATGTTTACAAAATTAAAAAAGATATGAAATATTTAAGTCTCTCAGTCCTAAAAATAAGTTTTCGAGAGCCTGTCGTTTTTATTCCAACACAGAAAATTATATTATCCTGCTAATGAAAGGATTGCATTTATAATTAATTGCAAATTTAAACATTTTATATAGCATAGCAATGTTGTTGCAATAAAAACAAAATTCGTAGTTAATGTATTTGGCAAAATTTTCAGGAGCAAATCCGAGTCAATATTCTAATTCCATTATCTGATCCTAAACACATTAATTACACTATATCCATTACGGGGCTGTCACGAGTGATTAATGCTAATGTTGGCCGCAAGATTTTTAACTAAGTTAAGATTAAAATGGCTTATATTATAAGCAGAGCGGTACTGGAGGCGGATCCGTCATCTCTCCCCAGAAAATTATGTTGACAACTTGGCCAGTACCCTAGACGGAGGTGTGTCAATTTCACATAATTTGAGTAATGTGTATCGCTGCGTAGTACGTAGTTTTATAAATATTTAATGACACGAATCAGTTTCCAACATTACCTAAACCGAAACTTAGAAATTAGGTTCGAGTCTGGTTTGTTAATCATACATTTATTCAGTAAACTAATATTTTTGTAATCCTATCTAAACATATTCAATATTATTACGGGGCAAAAGTGTAGCAGAACATCGAATTTTATGCAATCTGTATTGTTGAAGGAACCAATCCTAGCTAAGGGATTTATGTATAAAGTATGCAAAAAATAAACGACAAAAATTCCTCGAAGCAGGAGTGTACGAAATTGATCGTAATTCCGTTTGTGTTTTCAATTGTGTCTCCTAACATCTTCTCGGTTGCAATACCGATTTTAATGATATCGATTCGTGAGGGTTCCGCCGTTTAGGAAACAATTTGCGGCGAAAATCTCCGCGGAACGCCGATAGACGCGATATGAGCAACGGGAGGAAATTTAATATTTTTTTTTATTCATCGACTCGCGCCGGGGATTTCGGGCTGATCTTTGTTTTATGAGACCGATTAAGAAAAGCATATTTGAAGTGTGTACTTGGGCTTTATTTGCGCCCCGAGAGGGAAGCCACGCTTCATTGATCTGTAATCGTTTTTCGCATTTTATTTCCGCTTTTATTCATTCGAGGGCTATAAGTGTATCGGGGATATGAAGTTGTTTCGCTTACTTTCGTCGAAATGAGCATAAGTAGATTGTGTATTATGTCATGTGAAAAATTTATGTTTGAGTATTTGTTAGTCGCTTGTTTAAAAATGTTTCACTGTGAGAGGTTGCTATGTATTAACAAGTAAGACCTGGCGGTGATTAAATTATTCAACGTTCTATTGGTAATATTCCATGTTTTTTGATAATCGGCCTAATTTTCGTCAACAAATTGGTCAAAAATAATTGCATTCAACAAACATCGTGTTTAAGTAATTGTGTATTTTTATTACAAATTTCTGTAAGACCTGTTGATAGCGATATGCGTTTTAGACACCTCGCCGTCAAGCCACAAGCCGGCGTAGAGATATCATTCCGCTGAGCTAAGCGCAGTGTTGCGGTGATGCCAGCGCGAGGGGCGGCTCATTGTGCGCCCCCGCAGCCACAAACCGTCGCTGGCTCGTGGCCTTTAGTTGGAATATAGAACGGCTGTCTAAACACACTATACCGAAAGTACGCGACTGAAGTTCGACATGATTACGCCTGCCATGCTATCTGAATTACTGACGACACATTATGCCGAAATTACGTTGCGTTATAGCGTACAGCTTAACTTCGGTCGGGCGTAAGTTCAGCGGCTACTTTTCTGTAGAGCATACATATTATTCGGCACTTATGGTTTCATATCAGCCATAATATATCATATAGCCATAATCAGTGATAAAGTAAAATCAGCCGCGGAACTTCAGTTGCGTACATTCAGCATAGTGTGTTTAGACCCTAACGCTAGAATCACTGTTGCTCTAAGCTTGGTTGCATGGTAATGTTATCCGTGTGTTATGATCTTTTTTTGAGTAAAGTCTACTATCCAAAAAACTATCCAAATAGTCCTGTTACTAAAGAATATTCACCAACTAATTCTTATTAACACCTTATACTCGTACTAACTGAATTCACACGAACAGTCCCTACAGTCCTGTTAGAAGTCGGTTACAGATGATGTCTATGGGCGGCAGCAGCCACTTGTGACTGGTGCCTACTCGTTTGCTACTCTATTCATATAAAAAAATTACTTTTGACATCTGTAGTACATAAATGAAATCGTCTGCGGACAGTGTCATGCAATGACGATTATATTAGGTAATTATCTTCAGTTATATACATATATTTGGTTTGCATTTATTTAGAAATTGCAATTTATGCTGACCTTTGAAATATTTTTCCGCATTCACTGTTATGACGATTAATAGTCAAGCTACAGATACATGTACATATATGCTATACAATACTTTTGTTACTTCTGAGCGGAGCATCACCATAACATAAGCTAAGTTTTATAGTCAAAAAATTAATTGCAAGTGGCGTCGGTGTGATTTAGACGACCGAAATGTGGTCGTTAGTGCGAATTGAGCGAAGGGGTTGTTCCTCCCCCATATAATTAAACTTTACTCGCTACGATATTTTTGATAATAGCTATCATGTTTTACGTTTGATGGAACGAAAATTATTTGAGTGATTTTTAACGAAAATAAAATTTAGTAGGTACCTATGCAAAAAGCATTTTAATACGAAAGTAGTGTTTAAGGTTTGTAATAAATCTCGTGTTTTTAAAACTGTGCAAAAATAACGTAAGCTCTTGGTACAACTAAATGGTTTAAAAATATATTGGAAGACGCTGTTAATATAATTCAATTATTCTTCTTATGCATAATTACAATAATTTGAATGTAAACTATTGGTTTTATTTCAAATCTGCACAAAAAAAATTGTAAACCCAATACATGATAACTTATCAAATATATTGTCGGTATTGGTTACTTTTAATAAAATTGACCATATGTATTAAATTGAATGAATTTTAAAGTGGTCATAATTTATTTATTTTTGCTCACCAGGTTGTCATAAGTAGTGCAGTTCGTGTTTATGTATAGACTAGATTACGCGTCGACTCAAAAAGGTAATCGTAAATTTTTTATACGAATTACTTGTGAACTTTATAGAACACCATAGATTCATCCCCTCGACATGAAAACAAAAAGAGTTTTAAAGTGGCCGTTTGTAACGTCACAATTCATAAATTACCGCGCGGCGCGCTTTTGTTTCTGTGGGGCATCACGCAAAATGAAGGCGTATTAATTATTCAACGCCACACTCGTCGCAATCAGAATAAGTGGTGATGTTTCTGTCAGCTTGCGGTGGCGGCGTGCATGATTAGAATTCTTAAGCCCCGAAGGCTTGATTAGAGGAAATTAAAATCATTATACTCTACCGCGTCGCAGCCTCAACCACAATACCGCTCTACCCGCCTCACGAAAAACGAAACGCACATAAAGAAGGCGGCCGCCGGAAACGGAAGCGGCACCATCTTGGAGCCGCCGGGCGGGGAAACAATGGATTCGTTAATTAACATTTTCTTACGCCTCGCGGCTGTCGAACGACGGGTAATCGGACAAAATATTTACGACGCGAGCGCTGCGAATATTATCGAAATTAATTTTGCCACACATAAAATTTTTATAATGGTTTCAAACTATTCAATTTTAAGTGCATAGCTTTGATGACCTTTAATAGAAACTTTAATCATGATTTTAAAATTAATAGTATCTCGGAATGATTTTATCACATGTTGAATTAGATGTTAAAAAAAATTTCTATAATATGTTTAGTAAGTGCAACGTAATGACGTAAATGGCGAAGTTTTGTATACATTTTATTGTTACAATTTTTAAATAAAAACAAAATTACCAATTCTGTTTTACCTTAAATATTCACTACTGCATAATCAAAACATATTATCTTTTAAATATTCCATGTCGACCGTCACTTTGGTTTTAGCCTATGTCGGATAATATCTCTACGGAAACGCTGCAAAGCGCGGGCGGCCTCTGGCGGTTACGTTTGAAAAATAGCTAACATCAATATCAAATGGTAAGAGAGACGTGTTGCGCTCACGTATCGATATACAAAAATAATTTGTATCATATATTATGTATATTTATTGTGTGCTTATGAAAATACAACATACATGTTATTAAAAATGTAATGAATTTCCGAAACTTATACATATATACCATTAATTGTCACTAATGAAAATAACCCCACTAACATAGTAGGATTATATAATCCGCCTAAACTTCATTGATTACTTGCTTAATTTGGAAAATCATAACGTTAATAGCCACTATTAAGTATGACGCAGAAGGTCAAGTTCATGTTTTCACATGACTACTATATCAAATTAATTAAACTTTAGCCCTATTATCGATGGAACGACACCTTTGTACAGGACATTACAATCATGTCATTTTTATTGTCAACGTATTCACAAACACAACAGGAAATTTTCCCTGTCAAAATACTAAAATGTCAAAATACCCAGTTTGTCAGTTTACTTTTATAACTTTTGCCTCGCTATCTGTATCTATTAGTATTACGTGATTTCTTTTTTAAATATTGCAATATTTTTCAATAACACCTCATTTAAAAAAAAATACAGAACAGTCGATAAAATCGATTATCGATAACGTCCATTATTGTTTTCCCTCCCCAACGTGTCGTTAGACATTTATGGTGTTTGTATTCGTACTGACCTTTGACGGAGCGCCATCATTTGTTAAAACGAACGCAATCGAATGCAGTCAATGGTTCACTGAATAGTGATGTGACACGTACTGAGTAATGGTCGGCGAGATTTGAAACAGTTGTTTTGACAAATGGAGTTGCTGGATACTCGTTTGTCGATTGTTTTATCATTGGTTTTTTTACTTAGGATTGTATTCTGTTAATACATTTGCCATAGAACTGACTCTGCATAATATTTCTTGAACGAAAAAAGTTAAATAGTGACCACCAATGCAGACCACCAATTTAGAAATGTATAAAAGAATTCTTCGTAATATACTTCGTAATATATTTTGATTTAAGTCGCTATACAAGTAGTCAATTTCAAAATACCAACTGATTATACAAGTTAATAGTAAGGCACTTTTTACCCAAGTAAATTACAAATTATGACATAATGAGTGAAAGAATAATAAAATTAGGAATACTGCAGATTTAATGTCTAGAAGGGCACATCTCTGTCCGCGCGATCGTAAAACGCGGTTATTAGTGGATTACCACCGTTACCCGCTATCGCAGCTGTAAAACGAGTAATCGATGGCTCGTCATGTTTATTGTCTGTGGATGGACGGCGATGACGTCACAGGGGTTCAAGAATCTTTACCATTGCGAATTTAAATTGAGAATGGTTTTTGTGAAGTTGTCTGTAAAATTGATTTAAATATATTAATGACTTCATTATCAGTACCTACATGTTGCAACTGTAACAGTTTACTAATTTTTGAGTAAAATAAGCTACATATATGAATGTATGTATATAAGCTGGCAAATATATCAGTCAGTAAATGATTTGATTACTTCGTAACCGCGTCTAGTGCAACCGCTGTAGTCTCAATTATTAATTGTAATTTTTGACTGGCACCTGTCAATTCCGCAGTGCTCAACCCTTCCATAATCCTCCCCAAGACGCGGTTGCTCTCCTTAGCTCCCTCGGAATAAATTAGCTCTCTCCCGGCCACGTCGGGATATAAAATTTTGAATATGAATGGAAAATTTTGCATTCGTAATAAACCGCTTTTACTCTGTAACGCTGCAGATGCGTACTCGAGCAGTGGATAAAAATGGATTCCGCGCTTGTCGCTCCTCAGGTGGCTCGCCATAAATATTTATTAATTATTTTTTCAATAATCTCTCCTCTCTTGTATCCTCCGAGGACGGAGGGATATCTCCACCGTTAATTGCTTTTTGTTTCATTTGAATAAGTATTGTTTTTGACTGCTCGAGCGTCACGCTCAGTTTTATGAAATCCGGACAATGAATAATTTTATTTAAATACACTTTAATATTACTGAGGGAATTCCGTTACTACTATTTATTTTAGATTTTACATTTCTTCGTTATTACACCCGAATGAAAATTTGAAATTATATTTGCAGACGATAAGCAATGCATTTCAATAAAGATAGTGAAATTTTAGACTCTTTGTTCTAACAATATGATAATTGTATATTATAGGACTTAATAGTATAAATATGAAAAAATAAACTATAAAAATATGAGCTTTACAAATACATTTGTATTATTTTAGAAATAAAAAAGGACAAATACTGCTGTAAAATTTGAATGCACTGAATCAAATTACACCGTGGGAGTAGAATTTTTTTCCGGTATATCCCTAACGGAAATAATACCTAATTGATTTTGTAATTGGAAGGCAATTTGAAAAAAGAACATTTGAATTCAAAGAACGTTTGCGACACGTAACGATGCGCCCACTGCGCCCACCAGATTATACTGTTTCGTAGAAAATCCCAGATTAAAAAACTTCGACCTTATCACTTCGACTTAAGACAGAAATTGGATAACTACGAGAAAAAATATTAATTTGTCTTCTGAACACTTACATTCAATCACCTCGATTTTATTTACATAGTCTTGTATAATTTTATTGAAACGATCCGGATCGAAGTCACAGATGATCGTAACTTTTTTTAAACAATTATTCAAAAAGATATCAATTTAAATTTAGAAACCCAAATGTAATATAATTTAAAGTATTTACAAACTACGTCAATATTTTGTCGCGAGGGTTTATACATATTTAACATTTCATTCTATTTGTTTAAAAAACATCATATTCAGTAGGCATTTGTGTGGTGGATATGTAATATCTGTCTAAATCAGATAGTAACAATTTTGATTTAGTGTTGTTTCACATTTTGACAGGAGGATATAAATATCGAGTATTATAACGTACCTACCAGTGGGGATATTCGGCATACAATTTAACCGTGGGCAGCCGTTGAGCGATTGAACCAATTTGTCCGCGTTACGTGTGGTCACCCTCGGCATATTAATTTTTTATTTGATCAAGATAGTTACGGCCGGCAAATAGTTTGATAATAAAGCCAATTTTTTGATAATACTACACGCTGACGGTACATTTTGAGCAGTTCTTTTTACCGACGAAGGAAAATTATACAGTCAGGTGTGTAATTTGCTAGGCAATTTGAGACTCGTTTGATGACAATTTATCTTAATTTCTAGTTAAGTCGTTCTATCTATTGATCTGATTGACGGTACTTTTAATGGTTACATGACATTTCTTCTTATTATTATTTTTCGATTGCTTAAATACATTTTGATTGTTTCGTTTTCTAAACCTTCATTCATGTTAGTCAGAAGGTTCATTGTAGTTTCTCTCCTGAAACTAAACAGAAGTTAAGTATTGAAGAATAACATGAAAAATTCTCAACGAAAATTTAGGAGGGAGCTAAAGAAATAGTGTGATGATAATGATATTAAAGCGCGGATATAGATAAAGTAAACAATATATTTTTACAACGCTAGCATGTCAATCTCAATAAGAGGGGTTGAAAACGTGTGTTTGATCGCATATTTACACACTATTTCATTATCATGTCAGTCCGCATGCCTCCATTTAGCCGCTAGCTACATTTCTAATGCCTGTTTATATTTGAACACTGGTTTCAGTGTTGTTGGCTTTGTATGTGTATTTAGGATATTCATTTATTTTCATAATTTTTGAATTTGTTACAGCATGCAATGTTCGAGGTTGGTAGTTCAGTAATTTTGTCAGTGTAATGGGTATAATTGATTTATTACAAAATAGTGTGAATGGATTCAAGAAGCAAATCTTTGATCTCGAGCAATAAATTTCAATAAATTTTACGAAATTTAACTACCATCGGAAATATTGACGACTCGATTGTAGCTATTCTGAATGCCATCCAATATTTTGTGTGATGATGGGTAATTAGATTTATTCATGGTTTCTTATGGTAAATTAAGGCTACATTAAAACTGTAAAAGACGCGAAATCCATGAAATTGAACAAAATTGTGTCTTACTAATATTTACCTGAACTATCTCTCTTGAAACACAAATATAGCAAAGCAAAGCTTAACAGAACAATATATCTCTATTGGTTGATCGTTAACATCTGTCGGCTGGTAATTCTACATTTACCCGCCCCCGTGTTTATTCCGTTTTCAACATGACATTAGTTAGAGGCGCCATTAGCCCTACAAATGACACTAAAATGAAATCTATTCATTTCCTTCGAGGCGAGTCAATCGGTGTGGATATTGTACAATTTCACGCGATCCAAACATTATCATGACACTCGGTTTTGATCCGATTTCGTTTTCGGCACTATTCGTAAACTGTGCTTTCGCTCTCATATAAAGGTTTTGTGTCCAATTAAACTCAAAATATGTATAAAATAAACATTATTTAGACCTTAAAGCCGGTTTAGAAACATTCATCAGTTAGATGGACTATTC
The DNA here is from genome assembly GCA_018246895.1 of Aspitha aspitha aspitha. Taxonomy (NCBI): domain Eukaryota; kingdom Metazoa; phylum Arthropoda; class Insecta; order Lepidoptera; family Hesperiidae; genus Aspitha; species Aspitha aspitha. The sequence continues at coordinate 24,680 of DWGJ01000045.1, read as the reverse complement.
GTATTACTACCTCGCATCTTCGCACATGGTTATTGGAAATTATTGTTATTGGAAACACATAGAAAAGTATCGTTACTTACAATGAAATGAAATTGATATATTTTTTGACTTATTATTTAACAACTCCAAATTATCCTTATACTATTTTGTAGCACGGAAAATTGCCGTCGATTTCGTAGCCCCAATAAAACGTCGCTCAATTACGTCACAATGTCTTCTTTGTGTTTTTTTTCCAGAAAACAGTCTGTAATAAATAATACCGTATGTCATTTCTCAGCACGTATGAAATTTATAACACGAAACCGTTTCGTAGGGCGATTTATTTGTAATAGTACTGCTCGATGGGGATTGAGCCGCCGAGAGCTGCTCTATTAATAATGGGACACAAGATTTTGTAATACACGAAGCACCTCTTACGATTTGTTAGCATAAATACTCAGATTATTTACAACTTGTAATTTTACTTTACGATAAACGTTGTTACGTTACGACATATTACCGTTTAAGTGAAATATTGGTCATTAATATTTGTTATTCACTTGTCAATTTGTGATAAGGTCTTATTTGGGTAACATTTAAAAGGAATAATTCATTATCAATTAATCATTGGATTAAAGTCGGTGTCGAGTTTACGCAGTAAAATTTGGGTGCAATAGATGCGTCTTATGGAATCGAAAAGGAACCATGTTTATTTCGTTTTTTCATACGCAGAGAGTAACAAAAAAAGTCAATATCCGTAGAAAACTATCGCGGCAATCATGAAACACTAAAAAATAAATTAGAGTATCACATCCGACCCCAGCACCAGTATATCACCGATCGGAGCGAAGGCGCCACGCCGCCACGATTTGTGACTTAATCACTTTATTGGCAGCGAGGGAGCCGGCGTTATCTGAAAGAAATGTCGACCTCTACTGATATATGAGTAAACAAGCTTGCACTTTTCCTCGCCGACTTTTGGCGGTCACAGAGGCTATAAACTCGACGCTGAAGTTTGTATTGCGCTCGTGGGGAGACTAGAGTGGTTTTAGAGCGTTGCTTTTTTTTCTTAGTTTAAAACGTTTTGTAACTTGTATATTTATATACTTGCCTTGTTGGAGTTGGCGTCGTCGCAGTCGCGTGCGTCTGAAAAGAGCAAGCCAGTATTAAATATTGTAGACAACGATTTTTCTGTATTAGCCGGTGAAGCGTACATTTTTTATATTTTAATAACAGTATCAACAAGAAAGGGGTGTGTTTAAGGTAATGTGTGCACAGGCGTCTTTGTATACCGGCCGGTGATTAGCTACGGAGAACACAACGCAACGCACCGGACCTAAATATGTTTGTACTTCGGCTTTAGCCGTACACACCCAATATCGGTCCCTCCTGAGGATCAGCCATTACGTAGCCTCTTAACGGCGGACGGTTTTAATTAAAAACTTCTTGCATTAGCATGTGTCCGCCCAATCACGATACAAATCCTTTCAAAATATTATTTAATTTCGTTTGAAAATTCTTCATGTGCGCGGGTCGATTTGAGATAAGTACCACAAAACACCAACGGGGGAATAATTAACGAAAGGTAAGGAGAATATCCTCAATGCCGACATTTGGACACGTTGGGTATGGTCTTATATAATATTTCTAGTATAGTATAGGTATATCATAAACATAGAATGTACATAGACGGAAAGAACGACGCCGTAGCACCATAGATATAAATATTAAAACTAAAAAAAATCATTTCAATTCTATTAGATCTTGAAAGAAAGTAGTCATTTCGGCTACCGTACGTCTGCCAGCGTCTTACAAAGCAGAGCAATTAGTTATAAATGTTATTATATATCTATACATATTATGCACGGATATATACTTATATATACATATGTAGTGAGTAAACACCGAAACATAATCGATAGCAAATCTAATATTATTTACATATTCAAGTAGGTCAGGAAGGTCCTAAGCTAACAGCGAGAAGGTTCAAGTGGCGTTCTTCGGCAATAAACAAGGCCAGGTGTAGGTACTGCGGGCGAGTACGGACCGCCTCGGAAAGTATTCGCCAGCGTTCAAACATACCTCTCCCGTTATGCATGCCTCGCCGAGTTCAATCACGAAGCAAACCCGCCCGAGGCTCAGTTAATGTTTTCACTATGTATTTTTTAAGTATCGGCACACCGGTAACGATTTGTTCGGTATAAAGCAGCAGATATGCCAGCATTAAATTGACGCCAACATCTTGTTTTATTAATGACCTAACCATTCATAAATCTAATTTGAAATTAGAGCAATAAACATAACATTGGGAATAACATTTGTGATAATGGCAACATTAATTCGAAACATTGATTATTCTAATTTCTTTAATTTACTTCTTCATGGCTATATTTTTTTAAATTATGCATAATACATTTTCTTTTAGTGTTGTATGTATAACTTTTCAGTACTAGAAAACCTTGTACAGGTATTTAGAGCTTGCGACATGCGCTCGATATTCTTTACGTTCCCTCACCGCTTGTACGAAATACTTCATCCCAAACAACGCAAATTGGAAATACTAGAAGTCATTTTTAGTAGCTACCGAAAGAGTAAAGTATAAACTTTTCTATAGTAATCGTTTGAAGAAGCATTATGTGGAGTACCGTAATTCCTAGAAAGCTGTTGCAAAATTCTTTACTATTATATTGTGTAAATATATTTTACACATTATGTTTGATTACCGCACATTATAAAATAATAATCATCTTTTTTACATCTAGATATACTATTATTTTACCAAAATTTAAACCGTAGCCGGTGATAATCCTCTGTCTCTGCCTATACCTGTTAGAAATAGACGAGAGAAGGGTGGAAGAATTTTTTTTGTTTCCAATTGCGTCGTTAATATAAAAATGGCAATCACAAACTACGAAACCGAGGCAAACAGGAATGCATAAACAATTGGAAATAAAAAGTAAGAGAGAAATATACGCTTATTTTGAAACCAGTAAACCGGTGTCAATTATTGTTGTATTGACTGTAAGATACAAGAGAAACCCATATCGAAGCGCAGTGACAAGGGATCTTTGTGTCGTACGGGACAACCGGCAGTGTGTCAATATTGGACACGGCACATAATAGCAAGATCGGCATGAGGGCTCCGATACACCGCTAATAGATGTTTGAGGACCTTCGACTCGCCGTGCGGGCATCACACTCAGGTACGGGGAATGACTATAATGTTCACGTACTATTTGTAGGGAAACAAAGGGTTTGCTTTCACTTTATTCTATAGGTCTACAATAATTGAAATGGATTTTAAAAACATATAACTTAAAAATATAAATATATAGCCCTGATAAGATTGCAGATTGTCAAGGATCTGTAAAGTTAAGCGAGACGGTGTGCGGTTAGAACCGGGATTGGTGACCGCAAGTTTTAAATTTTCACCACGGTTTCTATGATTCAAAAAGCACGTTAAGCAAACAAAATAAAATTTTGATTGCTAATCTTTTGTAGCCAAAAATTTAAGTATCGCGTATTTTTATGATCAGGCCCATAAAAATATCTATCAAAGATTGCAATTGAAAATTTTAACAGATCCCATGGTGTTTCTTGTATATGCACGAGGCTTCTGTTACGGCATATTATTATAGAATATTTATGGTTTTGACGGAATTGATTTCAAATGAGAGAGCGTTTTATTGGCCAATAGGGTGATTTTAATATAAACCGATGTATAATTAATCACGCGGGATCTAGCAGCGTAAGCCAACAGCGAATTTTGTTTGACTTGCCGGAAAGTTGTGACGAGTCTTATTTATTTTTTATCAATTTCGTCCGGGCGAGCCTTAAAAGCGTCGCTCCGTTTTATTATAGGGACGTGAATTAGCAAAAACAGAATGGATTTTGGCTGTGATTATGTCAAAAATAATTAATTATTATCGATTCAGGCGCGGACAGGGGCGGATTGATGGGAGCGCAACCGTGGACGCGTTCCTTAAAATTGGAAAGCTAATTACTTGCCTACGAAGAGGGCCGCGACAAAGATTAACGAGACCTTGGCTTTCTTTTGAGATCTGTTCAATAGTATTAAAAAAATCTTAGCTATATCATGTGTTGGTAAATTTCCATGATAGTAGAAATGACGTAAAGGACCTGTATAGTGGTATAAGCAATAATGCCTCAACGTCTCAATTAACGTACACCATATGTAGAACAACCATCGAAATCACATCCTCAGGACTTTCGTAGATCTTTAATGAGTACTCTTGCTATCTTGATGTCTTTATTTATCACAAAGTTAAGTCGAATACCCAATGAATTTCCTATAAGGATACTTTAGAATTTACGAAGGGTCTCCGGGCAGATACGTGTCAGGGGTTCGTCAGGATTTCTTCATTCATTAAGCCTGGCATCTGCGTGATCGGCCTGCGAAGTAGTGGGCATTGTACACATCGCGAATGAGCGAAACTTTAATTTGAACCCGTACCTGCGACCGTTCGGTCCATTCATAATGAATCACACCCTCTGTTTAGTTTCGAGACGACCTCTAGTGTGTGACTGACATTTTATATTGGGCCCCGACGAAGTGTTCGACTCCGTAGTGTACCGCCAATAAATCACTTTCAAAGTTCTCTAAGCGAGAAAAATCGCAGTCATCGGCCGGCTTTAAATTAACACCATTAGACTCGAGATTTCCTTTTCAGAATGGAGTGCAAAGATTACCTCTCTTCGTTTGAGTCCGCAGTAATTAGTGACGCTTGGATTTTATTTGTTGACTTTCGTTATTCGTTGATTTTAGCGTTGGGCGCGAATGAGATGGATATACATTTGTGAAGGTTAGAAAGAGAGAGGTTCCGTTCAATCGTGAGGCTGCACCTGTCGCCGCACGAATTTGCAATTTAAATTCCGAACGAATACTCCGAGAGGACCTCCTTAACACGACATCTGTTTAAATCGTCGACGATAGAGTGACTGCTGCGGTCTGGAAAATCTTTGCGATTGCTATTTAATTGAAATAAAACAAAACCCTTTTCATTGTTGGGGTTGATTAGAATTGTAATCTTCGAATAATTGCTTTGCTTGGAATTTAGTTAAGTAAAAAGGATATTTCTTAACATATAATGATTTAAATTGCCTATTAGTTTCACATTATTATTATTATTTAATATCTACTTGTACATATTTTGTAGTAAATTTTATTTCGTTTTCAGTAATATGTATATGAATAGGTAACGATTCACACAAATGATACATCTTTGTAAATTTGTTAGATAATACTTTATGTACCTATAAAATATCGTGTACTTTTATTTAGAACACAGATTTTACTCATTTTATGATCTTTGCGATGCTGACAGCGACTCAACGAAATTACTGTCTCAAAACACGGTAACCTCACGACACACCGAAAGGGTGATAAATGACGTCGTTATAATTCGCCAAATTGATTGATACGTTTCTGTATAAGATGATGTATTGCGCGACAGTGTATAGGACGTCGTCCGTTAATAGGTGTTATTGGGTGAATTCTAGTTGAATTCATAAAAGCCGACGAGCAGTTCCTATCGCCTAACAGTTAAGGATGAAATTCGTTTCGTCAATACGAGTTGGGAAAACTATAAATAAAGAACTGTATGTGGGGCGGGGCGTGGTCATTAATAACTATTTCACCACCACTTCATTAACGATCAATCACATGTGCGCCTTGTTGGGACAGGTTGTGGTCGACAAGTGGTTTACTTTAGAGGGTACAGACAATATTCTACTGCTAATTCTTTAAGAGCTGTGGTGAGTCCTATCTCTTTATATAGTTCTAGTCATGTCTTATGTTTAAACAGTCATGTCTTCTTCATGTTAGACGTCATGTCTTTAATTTTAGGTTAATAAAAAACTGTAACCTAAGTATATATAAAACAATTGAAAACAGCTACTCACATATATGTATGTATATGTACATTTGCAGTTTTTAATTCAATTTATTTGGTAAAGATTTAAGAAATAAAATAAGCATATTCTGATTTATATTCGTACGAATTACGTAAAAAGGTTTGAAAAGTTAGTATTTAGCTGCAACTGTCACGTTTCAAAAATAAACAGGAAAAGCGTGCAACTGTAGACCGCAGAGCTACGGCGTAGTACTCTCGTAGCAGTTAAAAGTTTTTCGGGTCAATAAATAAAAAAGAAAATTTTCCAAAATGTGTATTTTAAAGCAAAATTGTAAAATAAATTTAACTGGCGCTTTTGACCTGAATACAAATTGAAGATAAAATTGGTTTTTAAACAATTTTCAAAAGCTGAAATTCATTGTGATGCCTTTAGTTCGTCTCTTAAGTTTACAGTTAAGTAGAGCAGGCTATTTTATAATTTCATTCTTATTTCATGTGACATGAAAATTAAATTTCGCGACACAAGTTTTGCTTTAAGTTACCTACCAAATACATAAAATAAAAGATTTTTCAAAGTACCAAGTTTATTGTTTCAAAATATGGAATACACTGTATGTTTTCATAACACCTTTGTCAGCCCCTACGCTCGCTCAAGAAAGAATGAGTTGTCGGAAGGAGTTAATAATCTTATTAATTTGTTGAGAGTTACCCGCGGCGAACACGCTGGTCTCGACGTTCTTTGTAATTAATGAGAACACCTCATCTATTACATTAGCCGAAGGGCCCGTGAAAATCCTTACACATATGAGCTTACCAGTATAAAACGAGCCACCGCGTTTTCGCAGCGCTCACAAAATTTCAAAGCAAACACCGCATGTACCAAAGTTCGGGGTCTTAATTAGCTGGACGTATATCACGGAGAGTTAACACAATAAATAAATTGCGCGTGAAGAAAATGAAGCAAGAAAATTCATTTATCAAAAGCACATATATCGTACTTTTCTAGGGATCGTGTGATTTATGAGTACACAACACTCTTCCATCACGGTGAAGTTTACTTTTTGTACTACATACATAATATAATATGTACATATATTGCTATTTTTTTCAACCCTTTCATTGTTCTATTGCTGGACATGTTGAGGTGTGTTACGTCTACCAATTCGTAATAAGGCCAGCGTGGTAGTCTATTCTATTAGTCTAGAGGGAATGTGTTAAGCAGTGGAACTATATATTTTGTTACTAACGCAATGCAATTGCGCCTGATTTTTATTCGAACAAACAGTCGTAATTACCTGTAAAACAAGCTGGCTGAAAGGTTTGATAATCTGAAATACGTCAGTCAGTTGTTCCTATACCATAAACAACAAATATTTACGTGAAACTACAATTTATTTCATCTTGTCCAATTATAATATCATAACATTTTTATGAAATAAACATCATGTCAAGTCATGTCGATAACCGTAATAGTTCAAAGGGTTTGATAAATAGCTGCCTACAAGTCGAACGCTTTGATTAATTAAATTTTATTACATGCGTTAATTAAAGGGTTGGCTAAGTGAAAGATTTATTGGAGGTTTGTCCTCATAACCGTAGCTTAGAGGCTGTAGGCGTGTCGGAATAAAGTCTTGAACGATTAAAAGCCTATTTCAAAAGCCTTCAGCGTCATTTCTTTTACCACATAATATCATGTGGTAACGTGCTCGTATGTTCATATTGATACTCGATAAAAAATGACATTTGAAGCATATGTATATATACGCAATTATGAACATAATATATACGTTGAGAAGGTCAATATGCCCAGCAATCGAACCTGAAACTAAAGAGTTTTTAGTAGCAGACCGGTAGGGGTATTACCCCGCCATAACCGGTGTCAAAGAAACATCAATTGGTATTTATATAAGTACTTCTATTATCCATGTTTAAGTTTAAAAATTATTGTTATAAAACGCTTTGAAATTACTGATGTAACTGAGATTTGAATATAATTTGTTTTCGAATATGCATTTGAAAGTGCTGAGATATGTATTCCAACGAATGTTTTGAAGCGCAGTAATATACGAGTACATGGATGTTGTAACTAAAATTAATCTTCAGACGTGCTTACTCAGAGAATATTGCGGTCCACTACACGCGGACTAATCTCACGCGTTATAAACAGGGACTCAGCCGTTTTAATATGACTATCATATCAATATATCTATTATATAAATATTACTACTTACGCAAATGTAGGCGTTGTATATAATTGTAGATAAAAAAAGGTTGGTTTTGAAATATTATTAGACTGATATGTGTTAATAACGCGTACATTTTTCGTATGCGATGTTGAATTGCAATATTAAAATAAATTCATGATCGATTTAATAGAATTATTGTTGTGACTTATTGTGATATCACGCCAGATCTTTAAAGGGCAGGCAGAAAGCACCCGTGCTAAATATCTCTGGTCCATACAGATCTGACGTGCTTCTTTACAGTCATCGCTGTCTTTACACATACACGCCGGTTTCGAAGACTTGATTCTATCCGACTTATTTAAAAGAAACGAATACAAATAAACAAGTATGTGTACATAGAATGGCTGAAAACTACAAACAAAAGCTAATTATCGTACGCTTACGGTATAAACAATGCTGCTACACCGTTCTTACGTGATATATGCGCAGTTAATTCTAATGCGATGTCAGCCCCGCGAGGTGCCGCCGTAAAGCCGAATGCGGAATGATCATAATAAAGTATGATTTCTTGGTCGGGGACGCGGCCTTAACTCGTATAATCACTCCTCAGGCGTACCCATATAATTCCTTAGTGCATAATGAAAGTTGATTAACATTATGCTGGTGCGCGTGTGAGTGTGTGTGTCCGCCGCAGATTCCGAGTCCTAATTAAGAGAGAGGGCGGGAGGGTCGCGGCCGGCGGCGAGGGAGGGGTATCGATCATCACCCGCCAAGGAATCGACGCAGGGACCCATGAGGGAATGCAAAAAGGGGAAGCCCACATCTCAAAATCAGCGTCCAGCTAAGCCGGCCGCTCTCAGCACATGTGTTTTGATTTAAACGCGCGTTATGGGGTCAGTTTAATTCGCGCGTACGGAAATAGGTAGAACGCTTTCGGGCACGATTTGCAAATCCGATGTGAATAATTACGCGGCTTACCAACGCTTACCTACTGCCTTATAGCGATTTGCATATTTTCTTGTGGCTTCGTGTCCCTCATTCAACGAATATGTGTGTCAAATATATGCCTAAAATTAGAAAAACGAAAATTAAGACAAATTAAGAGTTCAGTATTCTTTGTACTCTCACAAAATAGTCGCAGATTATTGTTGTTATCAGTGTGAAGATAGGGCAAGTTTGTAAATAAAATAAATTGATAAACATTATTGTTAAGTAACGAGACGTTTTTCCTTATCGAATGATGCTATAAATTGGATACAAAGAAGACACAAATCGTTAACAAAGCTGCTTATAAAAAACGACGAAAAACACTTATCGCGCTCTAGTGCGAATCGTCGACTGTCACTTCAAATCCCGTCGGCGCGGACACAACGGGAAGAAGTAACAAAATAACAATCAAATAGAGCATCCACGGAAATGAGGACCGAAGGAATGATAACAGGCGACCCCGCGGGAATGGTTGTCTCTTGAAAAAGGACTTAATCTCTCAATTCGCTAAGGAGTTAAGCTTTAAAAAATATTTCGATAGGCAACAAAGAGCCCCTCGGTTCGCGGTGTCTTTGACACGTCGCCGCCGGATTTTTTCGCGAGATCTCTTTAGAGACGGGATGTCATTCCGTTTGTATCGGCTTTGTTGCGAGAGGTTAAGCGGCGGTTTATTAGGCTCGGCTTCCGATTCGCAAACAGAGGGGCCGCTAACAGATTCAATTTTCGCGTTTTTTTTTGTATGTAACTCACAAAACTGCGACACGTTTTATATCGTTCATTTCCACACACGGAACCTCGCTCTCTCACAATCGATATGAAAATGTGACGAGTGGGGTCGCTTGGCAGCCGTCGGTCCTTAATTAAGAATACGTGACAAAAGACGAGACGTGCACCCAAACACAAGTCGCGTCGAAAAAGGTCCGGATTACATAACCCTTCTGCGCTTTTGATTTTAAACGTCACGCGAAGTGCCAATGCCGGACGGCGAAGTCTAATTTGAAAGGAGACTTGACAAATCTGGCTCCAGTCCCCTCGTTTAATCGAGCCGTCGTTACACGTGACGTCGATATGAATGTTGATACAATGAAATAATAGCGCGGAGTTGGCGGTCACTATGGTTACGGGGCGGTTCGGACGGAAGCCGTTGAATGGAGCCGTGAAACGCTTTTAGTCCCGTTTGACCATTTAGATAGGGTCAGCATTTTGGATGCTGATTCAACTCGGCAGCCGAGATAATTAGCAGGCAAACAAGGAGCTGTGCCCGCACAACTTTCACGGACCGTTCAGGTGCTCCGCAAACACTGCTGCAAGAAGTTTAACAGCAGTTTAATTGCGGTACGAAAACAGAAGCGCACGGAAAACACTTTAGTTTCTATGAAAGAAACTTGCCGGGTACATCGGGGTTAACGAGAATACCGAAAGCCATGTTTGAATTTAAAATTTGTTATTAAACGTTCGGCAAAGCGTTTTTCTTGGAATAAATATTTATAATGGAATGGAAGATATACAAACGTATATTGCTCCGTTCATCATTCACATATTTTCCCGACCATAAGTTGAACCCGGATTCTCTACGCAGCATAAAAGGCATTATGAGTGTTGTCATTAAAGGCTTGTTAATGACAATTTCACACCTCAATCTCAATCGTAGCTCAATATATTAAGCAAATGAAAATTAAAATATAACATATCCAAGTGCAGCAGTATAACACGGAGAAAAACATTCATCTTTCTTATATTTACTTTACCTAGTGCTCGTTAATTTCATTAATATCCCCCTGAACACGCACTAAGAAAGCTGTCCCTCTATATTTGAGATCCAATAGGGATTTGGTCCCAATTATGTATTGAGCGAAACTTGGCTATATCGCTTCGCATGCGAACCCCCGCTTGGGATTATAGACTTTAGTAAGAATTAAGATCTTTGCGACCGATGGAATACGATATATGGCAACTCTCCTTACATTTGACAATCCTTATATGAATGTTAATAACGGAGATTGTCCATTACAATTTTGACAAATTAAACTTTTAAGTTAAAAGGTTTTAAAAATAAAGTTTAGAATAAAAAAATACATTCAAATTACATTTTATTATTATACAAATTACCTACATTATAAAATTTTAACCAGATAAAACAATCTATTACGATACAATTGAAAATACGAGAGCTACACCTACTTAGTTGCATGTAAGTAGTAAGTAACGTGACGATCAATGGTTTTTTCACTGTAAAAATACAGTAAAACAGCATCAAGTCATTTGAAATTATCGTTGTAATGTTTAAATGTGATTCCTTTCAAGAAAGTTGTTTCTATTTGCGATATCATACTGATTCTTAAAGGACTGTCTTAAAACGCCTTGTCTTAATGATCCAATCTTCATACACTTTTAAAATCAGAATAGGAAACAGTTATTTTAGCTGTTATCATCACAGATGTTGAATCAAATCTTACATAAACAAGTAATCTGCTGAGATAAAAAAAATGTCTTGAACGCAAATAAGACATAGGTATATAAGAAATTAAAACCTTAGATCATTCGTCGAGCGTTAAAATGGCTGTACAATGTTTCCAAATGACATAATAACCTAAATGAGCAAGTGAAACTAGCTGTTGTTACGTTCATTACCCCGGCTGTAATTCCGAGCGCACCTCAGTTCGGTATCGATCGCGGGAAGCGACAGAAAACTTTCTAGACGGCTTTTATATGCACCGACTCTTCACCCTGCAAGTATAACGGTTGCTCGACGAATCTGTGTATTGTTTCGCAGTACGACCCGGTCATTTGATTGGGGAATGATCCGAAATACACGAAGATTGTTTAGACTGCATAAACCCTTGGAGTACTATCGGTACTGCATTTAATTAAATATACCTTGATAATACACGAATGCACTGCGCTGTATTCGCAGAAATGGTACAAATTAAAACACTTTAGATTCATTGTAATTTGTAAAATGAATATAAATCAATAAACAATCATAACTAACATTGATTTAGACATTGGGTTACTGTATTCAAAATGTAATAATTTTAAAATTGCCGCATGCTTAAACCAATCACATAAGTATAGATCTGTCTATTGTAAAACACCACACTTATAAAACTAAAAGTTCTTCTCAACATTTATTGAATTACAATTAACAAAATTAACTTATTTAACTTTGGTTTTCTTATTCCAACTTAAATATTTAAATACAATTTCTTTTCAATATTTTTAAATAATAATTCGTCTCTCATTGCTCATATGACATAAACTGAATTTTCTATTCCATGAACATCAAAACTTAAAAATTGATTTTATTATAAAAGAATACAAATCTAAACGAAAGAGCTTTCACATCAATGAGAACAATTTAAAACTATTTGACTTGACCTTTTTCATAACAATCTGAAAGTTTAATAACATTCACAGTTTATTTACATATCAAAACTGACCAAATATTGTTTTAAATTAAAACATAAATTTAGTAAGCTAACACTATGATCTTCTCTGTCTAGTTGCAGTCTGTTTCAATTGGGGAGTCCATCTCCTATTTCGTACGTGTACTCGTCTGTCGATAATAACAGAAAGACGCTTTTGGCGAATTACAAAACCCTTTTTTGGGGTGCGATCAGCGGATGTAACGAATAATTACGGGTCAGGTTTTTCGCGTGCGCTGCGAAGACGTATAACATGACGTCACGACGTCAACGGGAACGCGGCGTGCATCCGACATATGATTGGGGTAGCAACGTTTTGCGCAAGAAAGGTGCGGCCTATTCCGAACAATGTGAGTGAGGTTACAATAATAAATGCAAATAAATCTGATTTTCACAGAGTTACGTTACTGTCGACTTTTCAAAAGCGGTACGTATACCGTACCAAAAACGTAAAATTTTTATTAAGCATGTTAGTAACAAAGTAATCTTAACTAACCCTATATATTACTTACTATTTCCAAAGGAAAATGTAAAATAATAAGCATTTCGAAATTATAAGTCGCATTCTGAAATTATAGCTTTTTATGTGATTTTTAAAAAACAGCTTATTGAAAAAAAAATTGACTTTGTAAGGCTTTGTAACTAGAAAACGTTTTTAAAACAGTTTAATTATATATACAGATCGTTACTAGTTTTTTATAGTATAGTAGGAAATTATTTAGTGTAGAAAAAATGACGTAAGCGACAACCTTCGACAGGCCGCGTTGTCGATTGCGTCTACTACTATCAGAGTATCGTCCTCATGTGTGCGCTATAACCGTCCGGAATAGGGTCCCGTGACGTAATCGTATGATCCCGTGGGGTAAGTCTAATCAGCTATGAAAATTAGGTTCCGCCGCGTATCTACCGCTTTGTGCTCCGGAATTTAATTACTATTTGGAAATACTGTACACATGTAACATTCTTGATGTTTAATTTATGTTTCGTTAAATTGACGGCGGTAATGATACGAATAATACGCGTTTGAAGTATGAATTAATCGCTACGAGAAGCCTAAGTATAAATATGTGTACTATGGAGTTATTAGAGATGTATTCAACAATACGCCTTTTTTGGTTTATGATTTTCATGTTTTGTCTCAATAACGTGGAAGTAATGGAAGGTTTTTGTGAAAATTAGTTAACCATTTCTATCTGGTTCGAACCTGTTCTAGGTTTAGATAAGTTGAAAACGCCGACCAGCGTCATTACAGTGCTAAACATTACGTGACATAGAAGGAATTTTATATAAGTAGTCGTATGTATATGTATTTCAATAGAAACTTGTTTATTTACAAGTTCACCTAGAGTAACCTATGGGGAAGATGGGACTCAAATCATCCATCAAACAATTAGTCCGACGATCAATCATCGGGTCGATCACTCCCCGGCCGCGGCTTGCGATGATTTTTTTTGATACCACTCTTTTCCTAACCGCCGGGGACTTGTTAATCAACATGTGAGGTGTCTATTTTATTTCTGAAAATGGGTTGAACAGAAATGAGTTGGGGAATTTTTGGAAAAAACGTGACTGTGGATAGATCGTCGCAATGCCTACCTCATTTGAATTTAAGTAAGTAATATCACTTAACATTAAATTGGTTACGTCACGGCATATTGAATCAAATTATGGATACACAATATTATGTATTTCACAAACTTGTTACGCTTACGCGCTTTACGTTAGAATGTTACGGAATTTATAAGACCTAAGAAAAGTAGGTGTCGTACTTGTTAAGACAATAAGAGAAAAAGATAAATAAAAAGCAATGAAACGAACGATTCAAAGCGACTCTCTTTCAATCTCGATGACATTATCCAACAAAACGTTGCGATATAAAAAGATGAACAATAATTCTTTTTTATTACGTGCTAAAGTGGGAATCTCATTGTCGGCGAGGAAATAAATAATATCAGAAAGGAAAAGATGAGAGAAAAGGAAAATAACACAACATAAAATATTAAGATTCACCCAGGATTGGCATCATTGTGCGGTCTCGGAGATTTCTTTAAAAGGGGCGCGTATACCTACGTCTTTGAATGTTAATGCCATTTGCATATCCGAAGTCATGAAATAAATCAGCCGAGACGGACAGCGGGGACGGCTATTCATTATGCCTCCTTTGTCTACGCAAGTAGCAATTAATGTTGAAATTAAATCATTCTTATTTTTCTTTTCTTGTTCTTGTCTACACTAACATTTTTTGTTTTTTTTGGTATAGACAAAAAAATTGACCGAACAGTTCTATTTTACTTGTTAGTTGTTACCTATTCCACCACTAAAGAAAGTATTCATATATCGTACAATACTTTCACCCGTATTGTTAAATGCTGAATATTTAATTTTAGTTTTACAAAAGTTTCACAAAGATATAAGCTTTGTAAGTTACGTACTTTAAAAGATCCCATTACGTTTTATTCATGATCTCCGAAATAAAGTTCAAATCACTTTACGTTGGAAAATCCACATAGAGAGGGCTCACCTATTTGGATAATGCTAGGATCCGCCATCAAATTGCACGTATTGTGCGCAAATGCGAGAAAAACGGAGAAAGTGTTAGGGCAGTATTTACATAAGTTGAGACAGAGGGTTGCGATACGTATGAGTAGCAAAATATTCAGGGCCGAGGTGATGAGAGCCCTCCGGCTTACAGTCATGCATACCCTTATGACGGGGAAAATATTTTCAAGCTGTGCAATAACGCAATATCTATGAAGTCAAAAATAGTGTCAAAAATTGTGTCCGTACCCAATTCTATTCTTTTAAAGGTTAATTGGTACGAAACTAAGGTTAAGGTTCTTTATGAGAGGATTCCTTGCATAGAATGGCAATTGTGACTTCAGATTTGTCGATAAATCGGTACAATGTTAAAACATTTAAGAGTTAAGCGGCTTGAACTGTTATTGGTAAGTTTGTGGCAAGACAAGTTATAGACGTAGTAAAAATATGGCTTTTGTTTACAAACAGAGAGTTATCGATTGTTCGGGCGGGAAACTTTTTATGAATTAACCGTCAAACAAGTAAAGAAGAACAATGAAAAAACAAACTCTTCAAACAAAAATCGATGACAATCTGGGCCAAAAACTTTGCGCAACTTCGCCGGCAAAAAGATTTATATACTTATAAAAAACTGAGCGGGAAAAGAACTTTTCGAAAAACTTTAAATTGCGACCTTGAACCAGCGAACTTTGTTTCAGATTACTATTAGTGAAGTTGAAGACGGAAAGTTTTTAATGGGAAGGGGTTGGCGGTCTACGTCATGTCTGCGTCATTGCTGGCTGCGTGCGATGCTTGATGGAAGCATCGCGATGCCTACCTCGCCATACTTTACTAAGTATGCACTGAATTCACTGTCTGCGTAAAATACCATATTACCTGCTAAAACTCTATACAATGTCTCACTGGATCTTATTTCGAAATACAGGTGTAACTTATCAATAAAATTACATCAATTAGTTAATTTTGTTTGCTTTTATAGAGCTTTCATGAGCTTTGTTAGACTGTACTCATATACTACATATATGCGACCTTGCGATTGTAGCACACATTTCTAACAAATATTTATTGAATCAATTAATCAATTCAATTCTATAGAATCTATCAATATTTATATCAACAATACATTTCGTTAGCACAACACAAAAATAAAATGGTTTTGAGAAGGATCTGTTGATATTAAGAAACGTAGTTTATAATACCTAATGTTATTTAAAAACGAGTTTCTTGTGCTGTACATGATCATTTTATTAATGCTTGTATAAGCATTAACATTAATGTATATTCAAGTATTATATGTATGTATATTCAGAGTTGAAGAGCGATGAACTGGGATCGATAGCGAATAGGCAAATACGCGCCCGCGGCCGACATTAAACTTTCGGGTCCGTTTTAATGAAACAATTACTCCAGGCAACTCCAGTAAATTTAGGTCACTGTGTTTAATATAAGCTCCATTAGTTCTGTATATGAGTTATTTATTGTTGTACATTAAATATTTGAGTAGGCCTATTTATTTATGAGCTGTTAGTTTTATGCCGAATACAATATACAAAATATCCCAATGTATGTAGGTTTAATTTAAAACTATTTGTCTTCACATACGCGAACCGCTTTTCCGTGACATGTATATTTTCGTTTGTTTACCATTTATTTATTTTACCTGGGCATTCCCTTGTTGGGATAAATATAGTGCAAAAAATACAAACAACTGTAGTAAACGTTGATTGATCCTATTTCATTCGGGCGTTTATTCACTAATAAAGCCCAAAAAAGTGCCTTGTAAAACAATGTTTCGTCAACATTTCCATCTAAAAGGCATTCAAAAGGAGCAGCTTCGTCAATTGCGACATCGTTTCCTTTATTAACTGTTAACTACGACCGGGTGTTTATGTAAATTGTTATTGCTTTTTTAAGAAAAAAAAATCTCGTTTGACACGTCTTTGGAGAGGTCGGCTCGTTATTACTGGAGATCGCTCCGCGCGGCACAATGGGATTTTGAAGGTAAATAAGTCTTTAAAAGAGGAATAAGTAAATTAGAAGCGACAAGATAGGAATCTCCCCTATTTTTTTCCGAAGGTTGGGGCGAGAAAAAAGCGATCGCCTTTACGTTGGAGTCACTATAGGTCAATTAAATATGGAGTTGGCTTCTTGACACTCTTATTTCGATGCCTAATGTTATTTCGATACCTATACACAAGTTAAAAATACCTCATTATATTTTCAACTACAATTCATACTGGGTAATGATGTTGTTCGAAATGTATCAAATTTTAAAAGCTTATGCTTTGTTGGTACATTGTGTTTATATGACAAAAAATTTGCAACAAATATAAAAATTTGATCTCCTGATCTGGTACGATACTTGAAATTGTTATTATTTGAATTATTTGAGTACATACATACATATCGTCACGCCAGGTCTCTAACGGGGTAGGCAGAAAATACAATTAGTACAATGGATGATAATACATATAAACATGTTTGTGCTAATTCGTATGTTATAAATATTAGTGAGTTATTTTTTTTATTGATAGAGAATATAATAAATTAATGCTTCCTAAAGAAATTAAAATGGTAAATTTACAGAAATTGGAAAATAGCGAATTACAAAAATCGCATATTGAAACCACACTTTATATTAACATTTGAATCGGTTTGCGTATATAATGACACAATACTGAATGTTTATTTCTTAAATGCTTGTGTCTAAAAATTCTTTCCATCATTTTGTGCGCCTAAAATCTCTCAAGGGTGAGTGCCGCGACACTCTTGGCCGGTATCATAACAGCTGCTTCCACTGATACCATCCTATTAAGCCATCCGCCATTTTAGCTAAAATACATCGTCCTTCCTCGTTACATGCGCTTTCCTTTTTAAACTCTATTCTACAGATTCAAGCATTCCTGGAATATATAAATAACTTACATTAATTCATCGAATATTTCCAACATTTAATTTTATTGTATCCACAAGAAAGGGATACTAATATTCTATGTGGTTGTGTTATACGTTAAAAGACCAACGTTAATTTACTTACCTACTGATTATATTGAAATATTCAGATTCTTTCATTAAGTTGTCAATACAAAAATTTTAAGCACAATACTTTAATTTCAAGATTAACACTGTTATTTTGTTTTCATAAAATTTGAGCGAAATCTGCCGAGCTTGATTTTTGTATGTCACAAATTAGAGAACACGTAATTCCTTCAAGTCTTATTACGCCGAATCGAATCTTTAAATTAGCTTCGTTTGCCGAAGGGCTGTCTGAATATGACAGACGTCAAAACAGACGCGTCTGAATTAATCCGCAACTTTTAAATCTCAAACGACTTAATATCAGCTATTGTGTTTCCGAAAAATAATGACAGAACTAAACGTTAAAATTGTTTAACTTTATTTACGTAAACAATTATTTTTGTTTCTATTCTAAACGGTGGCGTTTTTTATGTCTAAGCCTTGCTAAGTATTGGAATACTGATAAAATGTGTCCATAATATTTGCAAAACCTTTTTTATTTGGTCTTGTATAAGGAATTATGGAATATTTGCAATCTAACGAGGACTAGATATATACCAGTACAATATAGAAGAGCGAACGTAACGCAAAAAGCGCTGTGTTTGATCGTTCCCTGCGGGCAACACTTATCATTGACATTAACTTTTTTGTTGTCCATAACATTTGCATAACTCTGGAACTCTATCGACGCAACACGCCTCGAAGCCTTCGGGCGGCGCCGGGGAGCGATGCGGCCTATACTTTGTAAGATCATTCTCAGACTTTGCAAACTCCGCGCTCCTCTTCGGGGACCTGTAAACGGGAGGTAATTTGTAAATTACCTCCAACGATGCATTACACCGTACCCATTATTTATGTTATGTGTAACCACCAAACATGTCAGTTAAGGGCATATTTGTCATATGAGTTTCACAAAGTAATTTTTTGTAATAAATTTAATTATATAAATATATATTACCCGATATCAACTGAAATTATTATAGCGCAAAACAAATGTGGAAATATTCCCTACTTTTCAAGCAAGCGTAAATGAATGATAAAAACTAACAGTTAACCTAATATTTTTTGCTACTGAATATAATAAATTACTAGGGCATTATGTTTGTACAATTTTAATCTTAACCGCAGTAATTTTTCGTTCAAACCAAAACCATTCCTAACAGTATTTAGAGTGACGCTTGACAAATTGAAGGCTCCATTTTGCATCCGATTGTCCTCAAGAGGCACGAAATGAGTGTAAAAGTGCTCTCAACCGAAGTACGTGGAATTAGAAGGAGGAGTTGGATGGGGACGATCCTATTAAAAGTCTCGGCAATGCAGGTATCTTGCGATGCGCCTCGAGCGCCATTTTTATTCGGCATATCTAATTATCTCGGAAAATTTAATTACGCTGTAAGAAGAGATGAACTATAATTAAACGAATAATTATGTTAAAATATAGATGGATAAATACGCGGAATAAAATGTTAGGCTGCGACTCAGTTACTACAAGGTAAGCTCGTACTAAACCCGAATCTATTTGAAAAAAAAATCCTGCACGTGAAATATCATTATCTCATACATTATTAAACGTTATAAGCTTATTAACCGTTTTGATACAATCTATTTAGTACCTACTAAGAATAAATGTATATAGTAGGCTAATTTAGTCATATTTTCTAACAGATCGTAATTTGCAGCGAAAAGTTAACGTTTTTTATACAGAATTTTATCGATAAACCATAGTGATCATAACACAGGTAATATTGTGTCATGTTTTGAACGAATATAAAACTAATTATTACTTTTATAAATTTTTGCGTCAAGTACAAATAAATTAACGGTTCTTGTACCTAGTTATATACACTGTAGAATACAGTTCATAATTACCGAAGACAGTATTCATAAGTATTCGTTGCCGCGGTAATGAACTCGCATTATGAATGCATCGAGGCATTGCTGTCGATGTAGTGAGAGCCGCCGAGAAGAATTAATTCATTTGCATGTAAAACTTTACCCGAGAGTAGCGCCCTCTACATAACATTAGGAGACGCGAGAGGATTGATAACTTGCATTAGACTTTCCTAATTTATTTAACATTAGATAAATCGCTTAAAATATAATAAATCTAGATATTCACGTTTGCGAGGCATAAAACACGAAAACCTGATAATAAATTAATGAAAGATTTTTGTAATGGATGACATGCTTAATAAGTAGATAAGTTAAGTATTTATGAGATTTAATACTTGTTAATTTTTTTTAATATGAACTAGTATACGAGTAGGTATATTAATGATATTTTCTCTATATTAATGATATGTACCGATAACTTAATTGTGCTATTTTAAAAAATTGAATTCGCACTGGAATGATTGCTAGAAAACATTAACACATAATACCTTTAAAGTATTCGCATTACACGTTTCTTATGTGTAATATGAGATATTTGCAATGTTCTTAGTAAGCAGCGCGTCTGACACAACGACCCGATCGTTTGCACTCTTTACAACACCCCTATCTCACACTTCACGGCCTGTACGGTCTGCATACGAAATGATTTTAGCGTAATATAATAATTCTAGCATACGTCAAAATTGTTCTATTAAATATCCTTTTTTAATAATCCTTATGGGAAACGTATCAATTCAACTAGCGTAGTTTATTTGTTACTATTTTCGCTGCGAGTGTAGGCATACATGATTAATTTGACACGGCCTAGGACAGCGTATGAAAGTAAAACTGATTAAGAATAAACTTAAACATTTGATATTTCACAAAATCCCTAAGACTAACTGCAGTTTATCTATTGGAGTTGCAAAAGTTGAGCTGTTGCCAAATGATAAACAAAGTTTACGTCACTATTTATACTAAGAAATAGGATTTAATGGTAGTATAGTGTTTTGATAAATTTTCAAATAGTCCATCTTAATAATACATACAAACACGCCTATTTCCGATAGAAGTATGCAGAGACTAAGGATTTACAGCGGTTACGGTTACGGTTATTTTTTTCGCCTCTCCCACTGTCATCCAAATTGTCGTTATGCCCGTTTATTAGACATACTCTTGATCAGACTTTCGTACAATAAGTGTCCGATTTGATTCAACATCTACCTGGGTTTACCTATCCCAACTCCATCATTCACGCTCGCCTTATCAATCTGAAGAATTTTGATATAATTTAATTTGAGATTTATTTTCTATCTGTACCCGCACGGTTTCCGCACGTTTTGGCGCGCATGATACGAGTACGGTCTGAAAAATGCCGCGGCCGTTAGCGGAAACATATCAATTCAATTTGAGAACGCTCGCGCACCGTGAAATAGAGCCGTCGCGCTAAATCATAGCCGCGATAAACATATCGGAAGGGTTTATGTTTTATTAACTGTGACTAAAGATTTTATCTTTTGCCGGAAAGTTTGTTTATAACATTTCTCCGCTTTATTTTGTTTTCTACAATAAATTTATAAGGCGTTGAAGCGAATTGAGCTTTTGTGTTAGCTTAGTAGATTGCTTAAGCTATTACTCTGTAATGTGAAGTATTTAAGATTGATAAATCCATACCTTTGGTTTTATAGCAGTGATAGATAATGAAAAAACAATAATATCGAATAAAAATTTTATGTTCGAATTTTCATTATAATTGAGGATCCAATACGGTTACTCATAACTATACTATGGCTTTGTTAAAGCAATTTTTGTTTAATCTCGTTATAAAAACATAGAAATATCCCTACAATGTAGTAGCAAGCTCTCACAATTAACCTTTTCGCTGCTAATAAGATAGAAAGAGCGCGGAGCTCAGTAAAAATTCAGTGCGTCATCCGACGCTGAGTGGGTATAAAAATTAAAAATGCACACGCGAGCGATGCCTCAAGGAAAATATGTTCCACCGAGCAAATGCTTCGTGAAAATTTGAAGATATTACGCTTTTCTTTTAAAACCAAAGGAATTTCGCTTTAATCTTATAATTTTCCACACACATTTCAATTTTCCTCTTTATGATTGTATGAGATATTAAGTCGGTTGGAACATTGAATTTCACAAACGGTATGCCTTAGATCAGACGAAACGGGTACTTAAGTCCTTTCGATACGAATACAGAAATTAGGAGACTGAAGACCGTTTTTCTTGTACATTTTACGTTATGAAACTAAAGTAGATACAAGTTTCTCTTAACGTCAGTTTCATAAACCATTTTTATAATAGAAATGAATGTTCACTTCCTGTTTGGAATAGGCAAAACGTTGTGGAAAATATAACTTTCCCAACTACATACCCCGCAGCGAGCAAACATAAAGCGGTGCGCACCTTGCCCTGCCGACTGTATCAAAATGATAAAAATGTAGAGATCCAATAA
The DNA here is from genome assembly GCA_018246895.1 of Aspitha aspitha aspitha. NCBI lineage: Eukaryota > Metazoa > Arthropoda > Insecta > Lepidoptera > Hesperiidae > Aspitha > Aspitha aspitha. The sequence goes on along the minus strand of DWGJ01000045.1, from coordinate 2,332 downwards.
CCATTCATCCATCAAGTGTCAAGATATAATCTCGGCTCGGTGCCACTGCTTAGCCCTAGTCGAGCGGCGGAATATAAAAATGCCTAGAAGATTTACAGGTTCGGGAGAGATATCGCAGATTTCGGCTGCATTGTGGCCGCTTAGCGCGAGAATGAAATAGAACCTCGAGGGTGAAGGCAACTTGAACAGTTTTGCTTTCGACTTTTATTTAGTGTTTAAAAATGTACCAAATTTAAATCCAAATCCAGATTCCTTACACAATTTATAAAAGTGATAGAAGGTAAACTAGTATATTTATCTGGATCTAGATTTTATTAGGTTTTAATGATGATTTTGAAACATCGAGAGTGACAATTTGTTTCACTTTTAGTTTCAATTTAACGGATTTTTATTTGTTATCGTACGTCAAATTAGCCATTTTTGATAAGCGTTTTAACTAAATGTATTCATATTATCTATGAACGCTCCAAGTACAGTTTTTATCTGCTAAAAGTAAGTCAACCAAAGATATCATTTCGGTAAGGGGCAGTAAGAAGTAAGAAATCTGTTTGTATCTGGCATTCCGGACCAGCGGGCGATTTAAATCTCTTAAGCTTACGAGCGGTCGCGGCGCCACTCGAAAACTCACAAATCTTTCATAATCTTGCGGCTCCTGCGAGGGGCGTCCTTCATACTGTCTTGTACTCGGGTCGCGGAACTGGAAAATACCGGGAAAAAAATAAAATGAACTAGTTTTTAAGGAAACCAAAGTGACTGTGTTAAATCGCATCAGACGCCAATAACTACATATTTTCTGTTATGTGTTGTATGTAATAATCGCAAATAAATATAGCTCATTAAAAAAGAAAGAATATTACGCTCTATCAAATACGTAATATTTCGAATTTTTCCTACATTACCTTCGTTCCAATGTTGAAACTGAGCGCTTTTTGTTACAAAATGATTGAATGGTTTCATAAGTTATGAAACGACCTCGTCAAAATTGTTTTCATTTTCGCCGGTGGCATACGAGGCGTATTATTTTATTTTTTATTTACCTATAACGTGACGGTCGGGGCAGGTAGCGCCGGTATTCATAAGCAAATACAAGTCGAGGGACCCCATAATTTTCGGTTTGCATTTTTCCATCGTGACCGCGAACTCGATTTTGACTCCCAAGGGCGGGCGGTCGCTCGGCCTCAAAAATATTAATGAAAATTTTTACATAAATTTATTCGACAAAGGGGCCCATGCGTTGCTCCACGCGAGTCGATGGGGCTCCGCTTCTGTTTTTTATTTATTAATTTAATGGTATTTTCGGTCTAATTACCTATCTGAGGTATAATTCATTGGCTCCGCGTAACGAGTATTTGTGGGCATGTAGGAAAATTTATGTTTTATTCTAAGTACAACCAATTATTTTCATACGAAAGACATTATTTATTACACGGTTATTGGTACTTTTTGTATGTTTTATTTTGTTGTCACAACCGGAGATTGAAAGTGCAAACAAATATTATAAATATATCTAGGTACCAATATCTTCTCGAATAGGAATAATAGATAAAGTACGTATGAAAGCCTTACACCGTAAAGTGATCACTACGGCTGGATCAAAACAAATTCTGCTGAATATAATAACCATCGAGAATCACTGACCACTCGATTTTGGACGTCAGTTATGTACCCTCTCCCCAGTTTATTGGAGTTTCGATAAAAAGCAAAGCATTCTTGGTTTAACCCTTCACCGTCGGCTTCAAAAGAACAAACGCAATATATCGGGGGTTCGGCTTAATTTGCTCGCTACCTAACTTTAATGCGAGTGGCCCGAAATGCTCCAAATTACTTTACGATATTTTTAACGCGAGGAATTCGACTGTTTTCGGTTAGTAGTACAATATTAATCGACTTACTGGATAGCTGAAGAGCCAAGCTTTACTCTTAATGTTTGTAAGTACATATGTATGTCATTCTATATGACGGGCCTCTTAGCCAGTAGTCATAGATGCTTGGATAGTTTGTGTATTGGATATTGTACTGTATAATAATACATTTTCTACCGACTTCAAAAAGGAGGAGGTGCTCAATTCGTCTGTATTTTTTTTATTTTTTTTTGTATGTTTGTTACCTCATAACTTTTTACTGGGTGAACCGATTTTGATGATTTTTCTTTAAATCGAAAGCTGTTGCTTCTCATAGGGTCCCATTTTAATTTGGTTCAGTTCTGACAACGGCATCAATGAGTAAACGACATAAGTCTTAAATTTGCATTAAGTACGATAATATAATGTAGGTACAATTATTGTTATTTTTGGAGTCGGTGTCCGGCCTGACAGTTTCCCTCCCGCCGCGA
>DWGJ01000044.1:0-54503 GCA_018246895.1 Aspitha aspitha aspitha | reverse complement strand
GTATTTGGTTTTTGTGTAAACCCAACGGAAAACAATTTGTGATCCTTTCGAAAGAAGATTAATTTTGAAACTTGACCAGAAAAAAAATTGTTTATTATGAAAGTAATTTATTTATGAACTTCGCTAATGGTACACCTTATGGATAAGAAATTTCATTAGGATTGGATAAAAATAAAAAGTACGCTATGATGATATATGTATTACGATAACTCATCACTCGGTAAATGCGGATAACATTTTTTCTCATTACACATTTGTCTTATTGTTAGGAAACTCACTAAACAGAGATTTCATTAGATTGCAATAAATTCTTAGGACGTTGATTTTTGTTCAAGAAGTGACTGTGAGAACAAGAAGAAACTACAGTAGACAGCACTGTTGCGGTTTTAATGATGTGGCATAACGAAACATTCATATGCTAGATATACCCAACCAATAAAACTTACAAGTTACTAACACATCAATGAATTTCAAATACCACAGTTTTGTGAGGACCTAAAGCTTCTGTAGGTACTTAATATTAGACAGCCTGTACCTGTAGCAGGGGTTATATTGCTACATAACTCAACAAAACTAATTATATCAGCATTTTGATTTTTGATGATAGCTGTACTGTATCTTGAAATACTTAGGACGGTTTTTATGTTGACATCGGGTTTTATTTAGCTTTAATACTGGCTGACAGAAAATTGCCCATTTTTCACCTTAGTTCACATGTTTTTGATGCAATACATTTTTCCCATATACCTTTTCAATTTTCACTGTTAGCATTTCGACTGGCGTTGCTATCGTCGGATATTTTTGATTTTATTTTTGTCAAACTCATTCGCACCCGTGTTTTTTCACTGTGTTGACCAAATATTGATTTGTAAAAAATACACACAATCTGGTATTTGGAACTTTCTTCATATTTTATATTTAGGCTACCAGATATTGATTGTATTGTTCTAATTCATATATTTTATTAATAGCATATCCAATGGGCAATAAGCTTTTTGACAACACCATTGCAGGCCAGCAAACTTTGACAACCTGGTTTCTTTAATAGAACATGATCGGATTAAGGGGTACCTTGAGTTATAATGTATGAATATTCGTAAACTGTTATGTTAACTATTACAATTTTAAGACCAACTCTAGTATGCTGAGCAAGCGGTTGCGTGCGCTTAGCTGTTCATACATGTAGCCAGTGATAATAGTATAAATTCAAGAACGTCTCCATACTTGAGAGCGCGTTAAGCAGTCGGCCGCTGTCGTTAGCGTCAGATAACAGTCGTTAAATCCTATCGGAAACTTTACGAGGCGCTTAAAAACAATCGTCAGATGGGTTGGCCACTCACCAATTCGCACAGGAGTGCGATCGAGACGAAGTAGGTACAGCATGTTACGATGAAATAAATAGTAACGTTACATACATTGGCTTTATGACACGTGTGTATCTACTAATGAAGGCGTGTAATGGGATAGGGTATTTTCTTAGATAGTCGTCCACCCAATTACGCTTATATTAGCGATATGACCGTCATCCAATAATAAATGCTTATTATAAGAATGAATGAAAATATAGCGTATATTTCCTGCGAAATAAAAATGGACTATAATATGGCTTAGGGTGTCACGAAATAAACATGTCATGATTAGCTAGTTATTCGTAAATGCCAAATAGAATGCTAAAAAATTCTCTTTGTAGTTGACAATCCATCAATTGTGTACTTAGTTGTTATATACGTTATGAGTATGTTAATCATTTTAACCACGATCATCCTATTAGCATTACGGGTAGGTAGGTAGTTTATTGGTAACTTGAGTGTTAACAATACTATGAACTTACAACATTATGTCGAACCTACGTTCTGATGAAGACAGTATCATTTCATCGATTACTACGACAAAAATGAGTGAAAACAATGAAAAAGTGGTTATAATATAAGAATAGCAACTATGTTTCACGTCATAATAAGTAAATTTATAAAACTAACTAATTAACCGGAGTAGTAGTAATTATTTGCAATCTTGCTTATCCAAATTACATACTAGTGGAGGACAAAAGTTAGTTGGAGCAGTTAGATATGAGTACTTGAATTTTCTACACATTCTGAAAATGTTTAATAACCAATTAAACTCTGTTATTAATCTATCGTACTAAGTAAGGTTTACCGTTAAATTTACGAGTCACGTATTGAAATCAAGGGACAAAAACTTTATTATCTTTTCTGTATTCATTACGTGACTGAAACGAACGTAAATAATTTCCGCGTGAGAATTCATTTTGCGAAATTAACGTCAGCCAACCCCTAACAAATGTAAATTGTTGATATTCAACTCCCGAACGATTGGCGCCACTCCAAGTTTGTAAGAACACTAATTGATATTTTTTGTCTATTTTGCCTATTAATCATGACCCTTATCTCAGATATTATTATATAAATCAGAACTGAAGCTGAACGTTTGTTAAGTATCAATAAGATAAATATCAAATGTTAAACAATTTATCGTAAATTAATAATGTTCTGTAAGCCGTATACTACATTTAATATTTAGTCATAATGTTCCGTCCAACCATCATCATACCTTTAAATAAATTAAATTGAAAATAAATAAATAAATTGATACAAATTCATACAAATACTTATTTATTAAATAATTTTAAAACAATACGACATCAAAGTAAATTAAACCGTGAAATTTAATGTACCTATATTTCAGAACTGTGTTAATTTTACAATAGATTGTTGTGGAGAACTCCTTGCTATACGTAATGTTGTTGTTGGGTTATTGTGTTTTGAACTCGTGATAACAATTTTACTGTCATCTAGTTTGTTAAGGATGTTTTGATAAATGAGCAACAGAAAGGGAAAACAGCAACAATCAACACACAATGTTGAACGTTATTAACGCTATACGTTAAAACAGGCTAATTTACTGTCCAACAAATTATATTTTCGTTACAGTGGACAATAATAGATAATTCGAAGATGACAAATATTATTGAATACTCTATGTCCTGCCATACACAGATGTGCAATAAATTAGAACATATTACGTGGATTATGAAGTTTAATTTTCTGCTTGTAAATAATAATTAATATTTTAAAACAAAAAACCCTCTCTGTGAATAAGGCAGTTCAACATGGGCAAATTATTTTATTCGTGTAAGATATATGTACATTAATTGAATGTTATTTTAAAAGCTGCATTTAAAATGCTTCTGGCGCTGCTCAGGCTATGATAGGTCATTAGAAAAGGCTTAAACGCGTTTTAGTGCATCACATCACGTTATTTACGTTACGATATTTAATATGACAAACATAATATTCTACTAGCGCTATTTTACATAAACACATTTTAATTTAAAAGTTCGCAGCCCACAGGAATTGCCTAATTAGATTCCATAATTTGTTGTAAAACGTCAAGGGTCATAGCACCAAAACATTTACGGATATAATGAAAATATGTTTGGATCTTCACGTTCTTCCATTTAATATGTTTCAAGGTTTCCTATTTAATGCCATTTCCATGTAAGGGCTGTTCTATATGTCCTTCGGACCCAAACTATATAATAACAGAAGTTCCAAATAACCAAAACACGTTCAATATCATACAGAAATACCAATTATAATTACTAAAGTAATTACAATAAGTATTTATGCAAGTTCGCATTTAGATTTTATATGGCACGTATATTCTATCCATGTAACCTAGATAACTAAATAACAGTACGAAAAAACAGGGCTTTTTGCTGAGCTATAGGTTTTTGTCTAGCGGTCGCAAATATGTACTAGTACATAGGCCTAAGCTTCTTTTGACTAGCTCAGAAAGTCGCCGAAAAGCTTAACTTAGATATATATACATCTGTGAGAATATAGGTAGACTGCTAAAAAGTTTAAAAACATATATTTGCAAACTATTGACATATCCATAGAATTCGTAAAGCTTAGAAAAAATACTTAGTCTGATGGTACGAATTCACAAATAACTTAGATCCTAGAATAGATATTTATAAAACCTTCGAACGATGGTTTTACTCAAGACTCGTGTAAACAATGACATTGGATCCTCTAATTGAAATCTGAGATTTGCGTGTTATAGGAGCTCGAGTAATCAATTAGTTATGTACACGGTGCTTCTGATTTAAATATTATATGTCAATTACTTGTTATCGAATAAATTTTAGTAAAGCCAAATTAAAATCTTCGCTATCATGTTATTATGACATGTTATTATGACATATTATGACATGTGTAATATTTCGTATACTTATTTGATTTATAATCGAACATGTTTTAAAATAACTCAAATGATCTCTAGAATACAGTCGTGATTACTGTAAATTCAAATAAAGCGTGTCAACCGTTTACGATTTAATAACTACATATATAATATCGTTATACATAGTTAACGAAAGGCTCAGATCGAAATTTATACATATAACCTACGTACGTATCATTTTTTTAGAAACGCCATGTACAAATTACTGCATGAATTGGTTATTTGGTTATAAAACGCAACGTTAGAATGCAAAGTTTAATAAAATCGATAAAAATATACGGCCTCAGACAGTAATTTAAGTACATTAATTATTCGATTTAAAAGCAGTATAAATGTAAGGTTTCATATACATATATGTGCACTTTCTTTATCTTTATTTTATTCGCTATAATGTTATTCATTTGTTTTAATCAATTTATAGATATAATATATAAGAGATTGAATAATAAGAGATTGAATTAGAGATTTCGTTGTCTTATACATACAATTCCAATGCAGCGTTCAAGCTATCTCTTAATTATTCGCTTAACTAAAACAGAGTTACATTTCGCATCGTCAAGCCGGACAAGGTGACAGCTTGGGATGATCCCGCTCGGCGAGCCACAAAGAGGCTTAGGATATTCTGCTACTAAATTGTCGTACAAAATGCATTTAATGTGTGACACTAGTTGGGAACCGTTTGAAATCAATTTAATGGCATACATTTTATGTCACACAATAACTTTATATGTATATACCATTACCATTCTAGACGTAATTGGCATTGACTTAGCGTTTTCTATGCGTAGAATCTTAGAATTCTCTGTTATTTGTGAACTCTGCCATTCCGTATATGGCGAACGCGATAATCCGGCCTATGTATAACTTAGGAGTTGTACATACGTTGAAACAAAAATTACCTGAGATAAAAAGATGGGAATTGGTTTTTTATCCGTATAAAAGTATGATAACAAGGGCATTAAATTAGTCCGCAACAACATCGCATACGCAAACATCACCGTTTAAAAGTGCACAGCTTTATTCTATTCAAACGTTGATTATTCCCTTTTTTCTATTGTCTGGCATTTATCCAGTCGCGAGACTAATGGGAACGTAAGCGATAATGTCAACTTGGTAGCATTAGTACATTGTTGTTCTGTAAAGAACTATAGTATACCTACTGTGCGGATTTTTATTCGTTTCAAGTACAAAATAATGTCAAATATTGATGTCTCGAATTCCGAATTCCGCATTGCGTTTTTATTTCCTATGCAACTTCATTTATCGAAGTATGCTATGTATATTTTCTGGTTCCATATTGGTTTTTATAGTTTACGTGTACCTATACACAAGTTACATATTATAATGTTTAAATGTTATTTAATCGACGGTAGACATAATTGCAGATGTATTTAATATTACCTACTCGTACTTCTTTTTTTATAAAGATAAATGTTATATTCGTACATTGTAGGTATCCACGGGCGAGGTCTCAGTAACAGAAACATATTTTATATCTGACAATCCTGCTAAATACTGCGGGAGAACAAAGACAGGATGATATAGATTACTGTCGACCCTCAGGAAGTGAAGTAGCGCTGTAGCGGGGAGGCGGCGGCTCAAACTTGAAACAAAGAGTTACCTACTCCATACTGAAGTTACCTGCACCAGTTTGTTTGGTATGCACTTATATCACCATTTACCTTACATTTTGAAATTATGAAACATTTTACGAAATTATGAAATATATAAAAGTATATCTGTAAAAAGTCCTAAAAAGAATTATTGTAACTGATTTAATAATTTTAACTGTAATAATGGTGACTCTGTGAAAATAGGAGCCCTCTTACTAATTTGAAGAAACAATAACAATGAGGTCTCGCCAAGTTAATCACTTAATGGACCCTTTCAAGTTTCATGGTAAGTAAAAGTATATTTGAATCAAATCAGGGTCAAATACAAAAGATTTTAATCTAATTTATAATATTTAAGATAAACATCTCTTCCTTACAGTTCAGACTTAACATTAAAATCCGACTTTCTTTTACTTCACCGCTCAACAAAAATTGTCAATAGAAATTTTTAAGTTTAATGGATGATAAAATTAACACGTATTTATACATGCTACATAAATTAGTGATTTTGCTGCGACAATTTAAATTGACTTAATTATGACAAACAATAACATTTTTTTGGGAGGTTTAATGGACATTTTCTACAATTAATTATATAACCAAAAATAGGTACATACCTACTTATTGACTAAATGTAATAAAGCAAATAAACGGTCAAGTCAGAAAATCAAATAGGAATCGGATAACGACAGGTCAGAGGAAAGAACAGCGCTTGGAAACTTAATGAGACCGAAATACGTGGATTAGACGTTAAATCTTTTTATTTGTACGATAATAGAGCTGGCGTTGGAGGGAATTAGAAAAATGTGATAGGATTGCAATTACATTTGTAGACACTCTTTTATTCCGACAGTAAACGGTTTCCCAGTATTGAAGATATCGGGTAGGTACTTTAAATTATTTAATTCATTGTAAATTTTTTTTGTAATTCAATTTAGTTGTGTTACGTTAATTTGAATATAAAAATGTACTCCATTGATGGTGCATAAGGGACTAATGTAAACAGTTCTGTTAAATGTTAAATTCTTTGACTTAAGACCTATAATAAGATTGCATTAGTTCTCGGATTACGATTGAAAGCTGTATACCGCGTCATGTTTCTTTGAGTTGCAGAACAAAGTAGCGCTCGAAGTTAGTTTCAGCTAAGTTGTGTATGAAACAAACAGTAGCTCTCCTCTAGATCCACATCTTAATGAGAACATTTCGTAGATGGAATTTCGTAGACTGTACGAATATCAAAACATGTTAACATATCAGTACTTGCTAAATAGGTACATAAATAAAGTCGAACCCACTAATAAACTTTTAAATCATGTATAGTTTGAACATAACTCTGTAAATATTTATATTATCGGCTATAAATAACCCATTTGTTGTGGAATAGCACAAACACAAAATAATAGACAACTCAATAATTGTCCTCAAGAGTCTAACGAAAATAACTATCAAGTTACTTTTTATCCTTTTGAAAGATGTACATATATTCTTAAATACATGACCTAGTAAAAAACGCCCACTATATACCTACGGCACGCTTTTAACAGTATTAAAAAGCGACGTTAAACAAAAAGTGAGTGCAGCGCAGTACCTACAAATTACAAATTACGAGCTCTTAAAATATAGTCATATCAAAATACCCGGCAAAAGCAAAAGATCTTGCTATAAAAATGAAGTCTGCGACCAATCGCCATAATTTTAGCTCGGGTTTGTTTCCTCGAATTTTGGAATATATGTACTCACACGATACAAACATTTGATGAATGTATTCCTTATATTGATATAACTGAACAGAATTATAAAAGTCTTAACATGTACGTATGTATGTCCTTTCCGCTTTATTAAGCGGACATGAAAGAATGTTTCAATATATTAAATTATTCATATGAAAGTACAAAATAAAAGTATCCCTGACGTGTTTATTTGCGATAAGCCGATCCTATCTATTCAATGGAAATATCGTTCGAAACATGTTACGTTGATTTGATTTTTCTATCTGTTAACTTTACTTTCTCTCAAGGGGAATCTTGTAATATTTCGGATTCTTACGGACTTGTCCAAACGCTGTAAGCTAACTGAGGGTAAACGATTTATTAAGTAAATCCAGTTCAAAATGAGCTACGAAATGTAACTTTTGTAACAATATTTGTTTGATTTTTGTGTGGATTTATTGATAAACGCAATTTTAAATTGTCATTACTTTTCGTGTTATTATTATATTTTGGATCTCATTTTAATGTAATATAAGGTTATTTATCACCAACTACTCAAACCGATCAATCAATGACCGAGTGTATAAAACCGTAAAAAAGAAAAGGTACACGCTGAATGATAGTAAAGAAAATTTCCTATATTATAATATTCATAGCAACAGCGTGAAAATTACTTATTGTATATAGACGATCTCAACTTGGTTTTCCTAATGAACATAAATATGAACGCAGATATTAAATGTCACACGACTAGGAGTATCCGAAAAGAATACTCTATTGGACGGATACTCAGAAAAAAATACCTAACCTAAATAAAGCATATTTAAAAAAGACCAATAAATAAAAAGTATACGGTGATTAAAAAAATATTTTTCAATCAGAAATGTTTCATCTCTTATGATATTTATATTAATGTGCTTTTTGTAAAATGAAACTCGTTTAACGTTACCTTAATAAGATAATTGTTTCTTAATAAATATTTCAAACGTTGATATTATTTCCAGTGATTCAGCTTATCACTTAGTGAGTTATTAATTCGTTAATATGTTCCAACTAAATTTTATATTTTGCTATCGAAATATTTGGCGTACCTATAGACAGAAATTGCTTGAAGTTAATATTTATTGAACAAAGAATTTGACCGTTATAAAGGCCTGCAGAGGAGCGATAAGTATTTTAGCAATATTTTATAAGCCTGAGTAATGGAGTCCGTGTCGTAAATAATTTTTCCCCATTATTTTTTCAGCTGTGGATTTTTGATGTTATTTTGTAGAATACTGCCATTATTTTCCCGTCATGCAATAACGTCAGTTTTATCGATTATTATCTTTACTTTGAGGAAATTTGTAATTTTTTCTATTCGAAATAAAACGCATTTAACCAAAGAATCTCTACGATAAATAAATAAAAAATTGCTCCGACCGATATTAGAGCAAAGGTCACATTTTATTTCTATTGTTCTAACGGTAATAAATTACAACGGAGCAAGTACAACTCATATACAACCTTACAAGAACAATAGCGAAAACCTAATCGGAACGTACTGTTATTTGTTCGAAGCAATTACGTCTTCTGCGCTCTCCGGAGTCCCACTGACGTCTTCGATATCCAACGAACGGAGAAAATATGGCTCCAATATTTCTACCCGATGGTTGGCTGCTCCTGTAATAATGTTATATTACGCTCCAACTCTCTTTTAATTTCTCTTTCTAGAGGTTTATGCATGATCGCTCAGATGAACACGTCACCAAAATATACATTATAAACAATTTTAATCTCACAGAGAATGATTTCAGCTAATATTATCACCTAGATGAATGGAATTTCTTGGAAAGCAGCGATAAATCTAAAATGTAAGACAAATCGTAATGCAGTAGATATAAAAATTAAACCAAACGATTATAAATAAAATATCATTAAAAATATTTGGTTTTGAGGACTGTGCAAATATGTACTTAACGTATATAGAAACTAAAAACGAACGGGCAGGAGTAAACGCTGAAGACTTTTCGACGGCTTAAAACTAAATAAAGTGCTAGTGCTAGTGCCATGCAAATAAAAACGACAGTTGCAAATTACATTTGCGACGCGAACAGCCATTTGAGTTGGAACTGTAGGAAATTACCATAAGGATGGCCTGTGACAATGAAATTACATCGTAACAACTTGCCGCTTTCTCCGATAGTTCACGGTATATAAAAGACCTTAAAAGAAACTGTATAGTACCTAGTTACGAACTTAACATAATTAACTATTTTCGAAATTTGTATGAATTATCTAGTGCTAGAATATGATTATCGGAAAAGCTAGAATTTATTAACTTTTTAAAGACACACTGCCAGATAAAGATAGTCCCATAAGCTTTAAAGTTTTTATGCTTCTAGACGGAGAATTTAATTTAATTACGATTCTGTCCATTTTATCGTAACTCTTTCGTCTTATCTAGTAATAACTAATATTATAAACCCATTTGGCGATTACTAGCGCCTGTGCAAGCAATATTCAGCGTGGTAATTTATTCAATGACTGGCAAGAGTTGTGATTATAGATACATTTATAATCTTATGACTCAATTTTTCATATTAATTACAGAGCATATAAAGTAAATGCGAATACATCATTTTGGGTGGCACTTGCGATAGAGAAGATACGGTCTGCGAGCTATTACGCGTATGTTAAACATAGCGTCAGGAAACACTGACAGACGAAGCCTCCGGCGGCTAAAAACTTTCAACAATTGGATTAGACGGTTTACCTTATCTTCATCAATCTATGTCAGGCCAGTTTGTATAAATTTAGGAAGAGCAGTATTATAACGAAACTCAGTAGCAAAGACGTTAGTGCGATAGTACCTCTTAATCATTTTTGCTAGTAGTAGTTATTGTACTAACTAATGGATATCAATATCCGACCCTAATAGGTATGACGTCATTATTAGAAGTTATGATTGTAACAACTATTTGTAAGTAGTTTAGTTAAATATTTTTCAAAATAAAAGACTACGATAAGTTAACGTGCGTTAGACAAGAACCACGCACGATGGTGTATTAAAGAATAAGACTATGTAAAATATTCGATCCCATTATAGAGGAAGGTCTATTAGTTCTTTAAAACACAAAATTTTATCCCTACTACCTACCTACTATTGTTCCGAAAAATAGTAGACATTGTTTTAGTCGACCACTGTGTAAAGGTTACACATGACTACACGAATTGAGAGCGACAGTCCGAAAATTAGATTTGCACCGAACACAGTAAGATGAATTCGAACAGAATGAAATTAACGTGAGGCTCGTTCGATAATTAACCAATTATAGGCAGATTGATTCAATTTCAAAAGCAATTGGGGTAAATGAATTATTGCTCATTTGTTAATTACATAAAATTCTTCTCTTTAGTGTTAATTAAGAAACAAATGGACGCAATATGACCCCTCAAATAGTACAGCAATATTTACATGGTAATTATACAGTACACTTCATTTGTCGGTCGTGTTTGTAAAAGGAAATAAAAAGATGTTATTTTTAAATTCAAATGATTGCAATATTTGACGTACAAAATATCTAGTTGTGTATTAAAATCTGGGTTGTATTCCATTGGTCCCACCGATGTTCAATTTGCTCAAGTAGGCCACTCTGAAGTAAACATTAATAATTGTGTGTGGCAATTTGTTTCAATTACAAATATATTCGTAAAAGCAACTTGAATGTTGCTCTTCAATACGTTTTTGCTTCATAGTTCTTATCGTTTTGATTTTAATACCAAAAATCATATCGGTGGTTGAACATCACATTTTTACAAATAATCACACAAAGGAGAGAGGAATATTAAACATTTCTTCCTGTCATTTTGAATTGCTCGACTTCATGTACAGATAAAACCAATACCATAATATTTTCTTTGATAAATGATTTGTAAATAAATCTTTATTGAGTAAAAGCTTCACAGTGACGTAATCATTATTTCAGGAACAGGATAAAATTTCCGTAAAAGCAGTTTAAGCGAAAATGTTTTTCCGATATAAAAGTTCGGCAGAACACCCTCACCTGCCCCTAATGCTAACCCTTGACACTTCGATATTTAAAAGGCTGTAATGGGAATTTCATAAACAGAGTCTACAACAATTCTCTCTGAAAGATTGTGAACAGGAAGGGGTATTAATAAGATTAAATACCCAATTTTAATTGTACTTTGCTTGTGAGATTTTAATTGAAAATGTATTTAAGTTATGAAGGCGCCTGTAACCTTAGCACATTCATAAACAACTGTAAACTGAATTATAGCTTTTAGTTGGCCCTTTCGTTGTTGCACCCATGTAAAAATTGCATCAACTTACACCAAAAGGCAAATTAAATGTAATGAGGGTTTGTTAGTCTTATACAATTATTTTTATTTATTAAATCATGCTAAATTTGTACATAGGCTCTGCTTATCTCATATTAAGATCCTTTCACGGATAGGAATTGAATAGGAAACAACCCGTATTAAAGTATCGTTTTCCAAAATTTTCCAGATTCTTCCAGATTACTGAGTAGAGAGTATAGTCCCGTATCAAGCAATAGAACGTCGATGAGTTACAGCCAGCTAACACAATAATGTAGAACTACATATCTTATTATTAAGGAAAGCAACAATAATTACAAAAATAAAAAAAATAGAAAAACAAAAAATATTGCAATGTCTAATTGCCAGATACAATTATATATTTTCAGGGTTAAAAATGTAGTATTTCTAAATTGTCTGTAACAGATCTAAAAAGAGCCATCTAATCTTAACCGAAACGAATTTGGGGTTGACAAAGGCTGAATAGAAATAGGGTTGTTAAAAGCAGTTGATTGCCATTTGCTCAGATAATTAGGTCGCCAGTATCCGTTCGCAGCTTCTAAGGGAAATGATCGTAGTAAAATAAGACTAAAATACTGCGCGTTTTGCGAAAAGGTTTGAAGAAGAAAACTTAAGTACCTATAATTTTTGAATGATGCGTTATTTTACGCAAATTACCAGATGCTGATTTATTATTGTAGTTACGGATATTTTAGGGATTAATAAAAGGCATTTCATTTCAGCGATAGATATCGCTGACCACAAAT
This sequence comes from Aspitha aspitha aspitha, assembly GCA_018246895.1. NCBI lineage: Eukaryota > Metazoa > Arthropoda > Insecta > Lepidoptera > Hesperiidae > Aspitha > Aspitha aspitha. Next base: position 41,822 of record DWGJ01000044.1, on the reverse strand, counting down.
CTTCTTAGCGTACAAAGCAACGTATCTAAGTGCTCTAAGAAGTAAGATTTTAGAGGTGTAAACTCTAATCGGCAGACAAGACCGACGTTTCCCCGTTTAACCTCGGTTCCAATATGGCTTTAAAACCACAATAAAATGAAATCTACGTACCAAATACATTGCCTTACTTATTACAACTAGAATTTTAACTGTGATAACTTGTTTTAAAATCTACGACAGTGGTTATTATATAAAGCAAAATGATACGAAAAAGTTGTGTTTTTTTCTATTATATAATCGAAATGCCACGAAACAACATAACATAGCCTACGTTGGAACACACCAGGATCCTTCCCTAAACTAAATCAATACCGCAGTCGTTAATCCCACACCCACACCACACAATGTTGTTTAATGGTCGAAGATTATAACAAACGACCCGACAATCCGAGCGACCGGAGACGGATTGTGATTATTATTGCTCCAAGTGGCCACAGATTCAAAACACAAAGCCGGTTTATCTCTCCATTCGACTACTCATAATCTTATTAAGCTAGTCTATAAACGACACTCGGTACAAAGGGTGATCTATAAAGGCACTTTGTTCGGATTTGACCGTTATCGGTAAACTTTTAAGGTCCATAAATAGTTGAGAAAGCTGCCCGGGGCAGAGTTTTTACGTCATGAAAGGCCTTTTCCCCCCGCAGAAATAGAATATTGTAGCGAAGTGTGACAAGAAAGAACAGTATTTCTTACCAATTGCTGTCATATCAAACAATGTATTATTTCTGTTGCTTACGACAATATAAACATTACGTTACACGAATAAGCTAAGCTTTATGCGAATACCGAATAAGAATAAATTTCTTTATATTTAAATAAAAAGAAATTTGGTACGATCACAATATTTAAATTTTTTGTTATTTACCGTGAAATAACGGGGTCAAGAGTTCCGACAAGCAATTTATTTTATCGATAATTTTATCATAATTTTTTTACTTTTTATTTTATTAAAAAACTTGGTATGGTTTATTAAAACCATGGTATGGAATTTATCAGCATATCCAAAAAAACTATTATATGTATATACCTACATACACACTGACTCTGAACTTAAATTGTCTATTCGGGCACCATTCGGGTTACCATGGTAAAAAAATCTGCTTCACTGCAAAGCTCTAGCATACTTAAGAGCAACTTAACAGAATAATCCTCTGACTGATTTAAGGACGCTACGCGACCATTACTCTGGCGAGCTACGGAAATATGCACAGATTGCACGAGCACCAACGTATGTGCAATAACTTTACTTCTTCCAATGGTAATTAGACTATCCTCTTTTAATATACGTCGAAGTCAAAACAATTGACATCTTAAACAAAAACAAAAGTAAAAGAAACATGTAAGTGGTTAATTACTCGTCACCGTAATCGAGGAATTATCAAAACATATTTGAATTTTATAACTTCCTTGCTCTTGGGCTTAACGTGCACTTTTGGTGAAATATAAATACCTACAGAAATGCAAAGCTTAGTACGAGTAGTTACGTATCGCTACATTTGTGTTTCGCCATTTATGAAATTAAAGCCTATTTTATAGCCAATTGTTCATGATGCATGATGCATATTTACTGTCTTAACATGACCCGCAATCACAGCTTAAAGACCTTTACTTCCCAGAACAAATTTATGCAGCATTTTCTCAATATGTGTTGTTTAACAAGCATATGTTGAATGTCAACGCATCTCTGCGGTGTCAAGTGTTATAGACGCGAACGTTGCAAATTCTTTATAGATAAATTGAATTGGCTTTCCGCCATAAGCTTAGAGCTCTTCGGCGTATCTTAGCCTACTTCTTTACGCTTACACGTAAATCTTGCGCTCACAGAAATTTATTATTTAATGTAACATAGTTTTTCTTGTTTTATAAAAGTTAACTGATGTCATTTAAGTTAAACGTTTTATAATACTTTAATTACTATCCCAAATATTGGAATAGAGTTAAAGCTTGATCACTGCAAACTGACCATAGAATATGCAGTATGCCAGCTTAGTTCTCAAGAGTAGCAAAGTATTTGCAATTCAACTTTCACTAACTAGCTACCAGGGCACTATAGTGACCGTATAAAGTCACACTGATATGCTGTTAAACGCGAATAAATAACCACGGTAAAATATTTAATTTCCTACTATTTAATTACCTTTTGTAAATCTGTCAGAATTAAGGTATAAAAAGTGATATAAAGTCCGATAACATTTCGTTGTAAATGAAATATAATATTTTATTCTACTTCTGATAAATTTTCACTCGTAACCGTCCAAAAGTGGCTTGTTGGTAAAATCTTTATGGACTGCACCGTCATTAACGTTACTATTGAAGTAGAGTATATGTTTTCCAGTGAATTCGCATATGACATACATCATGAATGTGCGGATATGTCTGTTGTAATTGAAAATTGTTCATGAAATATTCGAGCGTGCCATTAACAGTCACTTCTTGTACATATTACTCGTACTTTTTGTCATTCACCCGATTTACATATTTTTATTTTTCAATTATGTTATATCCCTTAGTGTAATTTGTGCATTTATTGGCCTGTTTTATAACATTTACCATGCAGTTACCTGCAAAACGAGAACATATGGATAAAAACATAATATACATATTTCATCCATCCATCTATCGATCAGGATTTAGTAGTCAATTTCAAAGTCAATAGATACGAGTAGGTTCATTTCAGAGAAACCCTTGAAAGAAAGAGGTGTTCCTTATTCATTTCTCCGTTTGCTAATTCGTGATTCCATGCCACGGGTTTAGCTGCGACGTAACGTCACGATGCTAGTATACGAGTAGAAACGTGCTCAACGCTTCATTCTAACCCTACTTCTAGTAACAAAGAAATATCGGCTAGCGTCCCTTCTGAGTACGTAGTACTATTTATTGTAACTTTAAATAAGGTGAAGTTTATTTGGATCAGATAATTATTCAAACGAAATAAGTCTCTATTAGGACCTCACAGAATACTTGGATAAATAAATTATCCCTTTTATTTCAGCAGTTTCTAGTATTTCGTCACAACAACTGCACGCACACTTGCTCTTTACTGAAGCAGAATCCAACTGGAAATAAAAATATATTACCTTATTACGTCCAATGTCCATGTAAGTTTATTGAATTGATTTAAATCTGGGGTTCAGTTTGAGTGGTTTGGTGCAGAACCCACCATTATGCTAATATATGAGGTATTCCAATTAGTCCACAACATTGAAGAGAAGGAACGGAATGCACCGTTTTTCTTTAACTTAGTTACTTGACTTTCCAATCCATTGCTCAACATATAAAAATAACAAGTTATTTCTACAATCCTTTTTGTTGGTCCACTGCTGGGCTTTGGTCTCCGTTTGCAACGAGAGGGTTTATTTTATTATCCAAGCTCATGAAACCGTCTCCTTTATGTTCAGTTCATTACAAGAATTTGAAGATTAACATAACAAGTGGCAGTCAAAAAACACACAAAGGAAAACGGAAGTATCACGTCTCAAACGGTAATGGTACATCAAAAGCTGTCAGGACCGTTTTGTCAGAGTACGGTATCAATAACTGAGCAAAATTTCCTCTCCTTAATAATCATACTCGATCAGAAAAATAAAATACACTCATTCACCATATTTTCACGCTCACATTTTTTATTCTTTTACAATGTGAGGTTACTAAAGAATTATTAAAATGTACAACAATATGTTTGCAAACCAAAAATATTGTTTAAAAAAATTTATAAAAACTTACTCATACTTACTGAACCAATTATTGTCACTCTAAAGATGAATGTTACACAGCACGCTGAAAGAGGGGCTCGTTAAAGTCTAGTACAAAACGCAGTGGGCGTAAAAACCTCTCAAAAGACGATTGCTAAGCAAATGTTTGTCTGATGTCTGTCTGTACCACTTCATATTGATACAGTTACAATGAGAATGACAAAAAATGAAAAAATGTTCCTTTTTTTATTAACATTGTTTCATTTAGGTTCAGCCCATGTAAAGATTATTAAAATTTTATGTTTATTATAATCGCTATACCTATTCTATGTTACGGAAATGATTAATGATCAATACGATTGCTTCATAACGTCATGAATATTTATAATTTTAATACAATAATAGACATTTAAATTGGTTAATCGACTTTATAACCGAAGATGGTAGCAAACTTTTATTCACAGCTATGAGGATTTTGAGATTGGATTTAAAAATCCGTAAGTAACTTATTTCATTAAATTAATTTAATGTTCCCGCATACAATTTAACAGTATTCTTTATTTACTACGATGTTCAAAATATGTTAGAAAGCACCGAACTACGTAATGTGCTTGACAGTTCTTAATGCTGCACGCTTTTATATGGTATTTTATCGTGTTTTTAATTAAAAACATTCCTGGGGATCCGTCTCGTTAAGCCTCGTGCAGGAGCAGAGTGCGGAACATTCTCGTAAAGGATGATTGCTGAGTCGTTAGCAAATGTTTATCTACCGTCTGCATGTAAACACTAAAATAATAGTACGATTCCAGAAAATATTAAAACTATATAAAACGTAAAACGTACTGCTTATATATAACGTAAAACGTAACTAATGGTCTCAACCTACGAACCTACAGACCTATTCGATGTTGGTTGCGGATGCCCGCCCATAAGTGGGAGAGGCCTCCGTGTGGTAGCTGCTTACTCCTTAACAGCTACCTTTACGTTAAAAAAACTGTACAATTAAACCACAGGCCAGATCAATGAGAGAGATAATGTATCTGAAAATTACAACTGGAAGTTGAGCAGTTGTTTGTAGCTGAGATACTCGTATCAGACTGTAAAGCCTGTAAGCCGATATTATATCCGCTCTGAGAGAGACGTCTTGAGTTAGTTCTTATCTTTATTATGAAATAAACAGATTTATTGTTTAAATTCGCTGCATGAAACTTGACGTAACTGTGAGATTGTGAATCAATTAATCCTTAATATTTACAAAATATGTATAATCAATCAATATATAATCTTAGCGAAATCAACAAATTGTCTTTAGTTAAAACAAAATCCTCCATCACCTGATTGACCATTAAAAATTTAAAAGCACCCGGGTTAAACTGCCTCACACCAGAAAACGGAATATAAAAAATTTGGTCTACGAAAACAGAGCTTAAATTGAGGATCCGGTCAAACGCGATGCGTCTATATTTATACCGCTTCGTTAGCCAGGCAGAGCCGATGAAACAGTTGGCATCCAACCCGCTATGGTTCTAAGGATGGATATTAAGCTGACCAACTAGGAACAGTAAAACTTGCTTTTAGTCGCAGGCATACTGCGGACTTTAAACTGCAACACGCATCGGAACAGCAGAGAACACTTCGAAGCAATTATTATAAATTTGTACCTTCAAGTGAAAACGATATTAACTGCTCGTTTAAAAATATATCAATTGAACTTTCAAAACCTTCTGCAATTACTTCTCTGCACATACGACTATCATTCAATAGGGTGTATAGCAAGTAGGTTTATGTATGTACAAGGATTAAGTGTCAAAAGAGCAAAATGGCAACACCAGCAAATGAATAAAGCTTTATACGACTTATCTTAACAGCTGGATATTAATCAAAAAGGAATTCTCGTATACGCCCTTCAATTTATATAATAAAGTTACGTAAAAGTTACTTAAATGACCTCAGGATATCCTTAAAGTAGCTTCAAATGGAAGAAATTAGTCTTTCAATATACAGTCGGAAAGCAGATTAACTTCATTTGCAAAAGTAACATAAAATATCATATCAATTTGATAAATCATATTATTCAAATGTAAGTCCATTTTCAAATCTTATTCTTTAAACCCAATAATATGACTTTCTTTTTTTCATTTATTATATTCCATACCTGTACATTACTCAATCTATATAAATTGTTAAATAAATAAATGCTGTTTATTATTTTTTAATTGTTCTTTCAGGTTTTTCATAACACACTTTATCACAGCTGAAAGTTTTAAGTGGAACCTGGTTTCAACAACTCATTTACTCCCAACTGGACATATGACACGGAACCCCTTCAATAACACACTTCCCGGTCGTTGACTTTGACCCTCCCATTCACACTCAATTACGAACAACCCAGTGCCTTTTCTAAGTTGTATGCTAGTCCCCCTCTACTTTGTATGTCCTTACTATGACTTGAATTTGAAAAAACCTTTTGAATTTTACAATAATACCTTAGTTACATAAAGTTCACTTATATTATAAAATAAAATATACTATTTTTGGGAGAAATATATAATCAGTTTTGGGTGCTGAAAATCAGTCGAGTCCTGAAAGATGATTAAAGTCATTTTCAAAATTATCTTTCGAACCGACGATAGATATACAATTATGAGCGTCTTAAGAGCCATCTACAAACTTTACCCCAATTTTATTACACTTCCCTTTAAATTAGATTCCCTTCCTTTTTACATAAATTTATTGAATGTACTCTTCAATAACAAGTAACCAGTTTTTATCACTAATCTCTGGTTACTTTCATCAAATATTTACTGAATAACAAAGAAATGTATTTTATATTATGATAATAACTGGGAATAATAAAGTAAGTTAAGCTTAAGCAATAAGACTGAGAAGACGCAAGTAAGACAATTATTACTGCCATTGGAGGTACAAATAATAGACTACCCATTATTCCTAAACGAATTTGTTCCACCTGACCAAGTTCTATACAAATATTCATAATTTACTTATGTTCTTTTACGACCTACCTACCTAAGTACCGTATCTCCCAACAGACATTTATAAAGTTTTCATTAGTGTTTTACTAACTTTATCAGACAGGTAAATTTCCCTAGACACTTTCCCTTGGATTTACATGTAATTTATATTTTATTTTTAATTTTAACAGACTGACAAACAGACGAGACGTTGTTTATACGTTGCAGACTTCGAACTGAAGAACTTATTTCGCTCAATCACCTCAAATACTTTACCTCAAATCACTCAGATGTGACACAAAGTTTTGTTCTTCTCTGTAAAATTAAATACCTATGCCTATTAAATGTCAAAAGTTAACCATCACTAAAAAAGAAAGGTCGGGTCAACAGAAGGAGTTTACCAAAATTTTTAAGTTATTATTAAATCGAATCGCATTATAACAGGCCGTTCGGTAGAGTGGTAATAGACACGTGACAGTTAAATCAAACACAATGAGTTCGATTCCCACGCAGGACAAACATTTTGTGTAATTAGCATCTTTGTGTTGTTCGTAAACAATTGTAACAGTTAAAAACTGTGTCGCAGCTGTTTCTACCCGCCCCAAAACATGGAGGAAGTATAATATTTATGTTCTACAAGAACAATATAACAAGTTAAGGGTCGGTTATTAACTTGAAACCGTTAAGTTTACTTTGATTTTATCGACGAGTAAAAAGGAAAGTAGCGGCATTCACGTCCTCTAAGTTTGAGAATGAAATTCAGAAACATAATAAAGGCAAAATTCACATGCGATATGTGATAGTCATTCAATGACCGACCAAGTGTAAAGTTATATTAACGTTTCATTTTATTTCTTTGTCTCGTTTTCTAAGAGAGACAAACTCGATATTAAAACTAAAATATACTTAGCTACATACATTACAAAACCAAAGAGACATATTTTCAATTTATACGTTTTATTTACGCTTCGAGAAAATCGTATTGACAGTTCGAAATTAAAATCGTAGTTATTATATTCTGTTACCAGAATGCTTTTGCGAAAAAGTGAGAGGATTACCTTTAGTTTCCATGCGGCGAATACGTGTGAAGTTTAAAAAAAGAATTCTAATAAAAATTTAATACATCTTTCATCAAGAGTACGTACTTGTATGTACATGTACTTAAGCTGTATAAGCTGGCTTAAGTTTAAGCTTTAAGCTGAGCAAGTGTATTAGCTTTGTCATCAGATTAACGGGCAACGTTACCTCAAGTTTAAATATTTTGATGTTGATTACTAACAGACACATTACATACAAAGAGAGATAACATTTTTAAAAATCAATTTAGATTCTGATTATATTTGAGTAATTCGCACATTTTCTCGGGAATTCAATAAGATTTTATGAAAAATGGTTAATTTTGTTTCTTGACGAATAACCGTTTTTAAATTTTCAAAAGAAATTTGGCTCCAAACGTAGCTGTGCTGCCTACAACCAATGACCCTAATATGTCATATAAATCAGTGTTTCATTGATCTAAAGGGAATTTGGCAAAGTTCGGAATCAAAAATATTAAGTGATAAACCTGCCACCTTTGCGAGTGGGTAACTAACTATACATAACAGGTACCTATTTGAAAAAAGACAAATTAATATTATTTCACTAATAAATTGTGCGTATGCTAAGATGTCTACATAAATTTACATTGAAATTGAGTTCTGATTTATATACCTACATTGACTTTAGTAACCAAGATTCGTCTCTCACAAATAACCTATTGAATAATTAAAATTTCCATATCTCTTAGGACGAGAATACAGTTGAAGTTTCATGATTGAAATCAAACGATTGTAGCTGAAGTTAGACAATTATATTGCTGATCCATCGTCACTGCTAACAGCATATTGAACTCAATGTTTTATCTCCAACACTGATGAAGTAGGTCAATGGATACTGCAGAGAATTTATTTATTAAGTTGAGCACAATCGCTTCTTACAATAAACTCGGGTTGAAATTGTGTCATATTAGAAATTTACTTGTTTTGCATATTATGATATGAAAAAATCTTTGAAGCAAGTTTTTGTTTGCTAAATTTCTACCACTAACACACACTAATACTGTCGTATTCACACATAAAATATATTGATAAGCAATATAATAAAATATGGAACATTTAACTAAGTCTTGAAAGGTTCTCTATATTTCATATTTTTGGTATTTAACTGGTTCACTAAAAATGTAATGGACAACGCACCATAGACCAGACCACCGCTACATAGACCAACAACTTGTTGAGATCTATGAAGAACAGGATGAACTACCTTATTTATATCTTCTCGAATTCAATATTATATCAACAACAATTGTATCTATACACAATTAGTGAACTACCTACATATATATAACTATAGCAAACAGGCATCGGTTATAAAACTCCTGTCCTATACGCAATATTTAACTTTTTGCATTAAGCTAAACAAATACAGAATATGAGCATTAACTCTACTCTTGCTATCAATCATAATGTTTTACGTAAACGGATCGTCTCGTCAATAATATTACATGTTTTATTTACAAAACAAATGATTCGTGTAGCGTCGCTTCCCGCAAAACAATACGAGGACGTAAACAAGACAATATACGAAATATTTATTGGTAATAAATGACGGACGCCGTATCGCGACGTCGATCTGGCGAGCTTGCGGTAGTAAATTTAATTTGGTCAGCCACTAGTGCCGCTACGTTATAGGATTTTATCGGACAAAACATTGAAACTGTCTGGTATGACACGTTCAGTAATATCCAGTAATTTCGCTACATTGATCACGGATTTCTTAAGCAACTTCCGTATCACCGAAAAATTTTCACTAATATATTATTCGGAATTCAATAATATCCTATTCCTACAATGAATTTTATTTATTAAATCACGCTACAGATACAAGATAGCTTAAATACATCGATATCTTAATAATTTCATATTTACAAAGTTCCCAATCTCTGTCATTGCACTCAGACAGGTTGGAAACCCTACATTTGATTGAAACGGAATAGACTTTGTAGACAGGTATTTCCCCCGAGCCCGCCGATAGACAATATCTACGTTGAACTTCATACAGCTATTGACGATTCATGTTGGCACGGTAGGGGTTGACGGAAATCATAATATAAACTGCACTATAAATATGTTCTAGTTTTGATGTAATGAAAAAAAATTGTTACAAACATTTTTTTAGTATATGGCCAAGTTGTTGCAAGTGACCGCCTCTGTCCATACAAATATGCAACCAATCTCCGCACAGGGCTGCACGAACGTACTGTACTGATTTGTTACTATCAACCTTACAAACAAACTTAACTGTATGAATAACAGCAGAAGTATTTATAAGTCAGTTACAGGTTTTACCCATGGCGGCTACCTGGAGTCCTGAAATACAGGTGTCAAAGTTTATTTTGCGCTCGAGGCTCCTGTAGTAGGTACCTGTACAAAATAGTAAAAAGTATTAGTAATAAAGATATCTAAGTAATAAAATATATTGTTATGTACCAGAATAATTTGCGTAGTAGCAGACAGTAGATACGAGTAATAATTAATAAATGTGTACCTACCTATGCATAAAATTACCCCGCGAGCGTCATCTAAGAATTTACGACTGTATTATTTGTGTCCCCTACGTCTGTACAAAGACAACTGACGCGCAATGTGAATACTTTAAGCCATTGTGCACGTGTTCCCGGAAGACGTATTAAGAAAACCGACAATTTTATTACACATCATAAATCTATCGTGAAACAAAATGTATCAAGGCTCTCAGGAAACGAACCGAATCGGATTAGATTGAAAATAAATCATGTACGCGGCTGCAGCACGTACCTACATGAAAATAAAATTCCACGGAAAACTGAGCTTCTTAAATAAACGGTAGATATCGTGATACTTTTTGCAATTTCAGTTCAAACTCAATCAATTAAATAACAACGTTTTGAAATTAAACCAATATATTTTGTAATCCAGGAAACATAGTCTATTTATTGATTACTAACACTAGCGAGATTTTCAGAAAATTGAACATTTTCGTAAAACAAATTGTGAGCGGACCTAAACACGTTCTGCATCCGATACAGGATCTCGGAATTGGAGTTTGAGGTGTGATAACCCCAGATGGGCAGTAAAACAGCTCCTTAGCTCACGTTGATTGGCTGCCCGATCGAACAGCGATCAACCCTCGTCCGGGTAACTGAGCGTGACGCAATGCAGTGCTTTTTACAAATGTTTTGAATTCACTTATTATTTTTCTATAAAGCTCGTTATAAGTACATGTTATCGTATTTTTATCGCGGCGTTTATGTATTTAAGTGAGAAATCTCGTAACCCCGAAAGTGCGTCGTTCTCATATGTCAGCTCCCTCGGCAGGATATACCCGACCCTTCTCACGACTAACGATACATATATACATTAATACAAAACAGTTTTTATACCTACTCCAGCTGAAATCAGGACCTGTTGATTCTAAGGTTAAGTATCGCGGATCGTGAATATTGTACTGTACACCCCATTTATTTTATAAAACTTTGGCATATGATAACAAATTCACATAATACTCGTATAATATCAAAAGTGCCATAGAAACGAACGAAAAAATCTTCAATTAACTTATTTTTATATTCCTTTAGAATCATTGTTAGCTTTTACAAATGGAATCATACTTATATGTTCTTTTATGCCAAATTTTACGTATACTCTGCACGAATTTTAATTCAAACATATTCAGAAATTAAAATTATTTCAATTGTACAAAATAGAAGTGCAAAAGCAACCATTAGATTAATCCAAATAAATAATTATTTTAGGGATTTCTATACATTAAAACCTATTAAGACCGTGCTAATAGTATTAGTTAAAAACATGTATACCTATTATATTGACATCGGATTATTGATTAACATCGGAATTGTTATAAATATTTGTTCAATATTAATGCATGGTAATGGTAACTACCGACAAGCTCATTAGTGAAACAATAAATTATTATCTGGCAGCGGCTCATTTGGATATCGAGGCATGAAATAGCAGGTAGCAATGACCGCAATTGTAAATGGTTGTGATACACAAATGTAACGTTTGTTTGGGTAAACGACCGTGTATATCGACGTGTATATCGCGGTTGGTAAAAATCATAGTTAATAAAAAAAAAATGTATTCTACGTCCCACTTCTGAATCTGGACATGTGATGATAGGTCGGAGAGCGTAGGCGTATCCTTTATGGTCTCAACTGTGAAAAAGAGTTTCCGTGAATTCACACGGTCTGCTATGACTATGACTGTATTTCACACGTATTTAAATGGTTACAAGACATTAACATGACGTGAATGTTAGTTGGAGAAATTTCTGAAACTGAAATCCTAATTCAATTAATAAATTAAAAAGAAAAACAGAACAATATAGAGTTTAGTGATTCCAATATTTGTCCTAAATTTATGTGACGTAGAACAACTGAATGTCCATATTCTTTGAAATTATATGAAGGTGACAGGAACTTCAGCCGACAGATATTTCGAATTGGCACATGTGAGGCAAAAAGTCCTCCAATGAATATATTCGCATGAAGGCAGCCAGTCTTAAATTAAGGAAATCTTATTACGAAATTCCGACGTGTGTCGTGGACTAAAAGCCGGAGCGAAGGATCTGAGCGGAGCCTAATGAACGTGCTCAAAATTTATAACACCTTTAACCTTTTAGTTACTTTGTAAGAAATAAATTGGACCTCAAATACGCTTAACGTAATGGCCCATAATTTTTCTTTGCGAAAAATTCATTTTCGTCCGCGATCCACACAAAACAGCTTGTAATCTAAATTCATGTCGTACGTTACAACATTGTGCGGTGATACAAATAAAACGAACCCAATTTTTTTCAACGTTCTTTGTATTTACTATGTTTTACACATGGAATGCGTTATTTTACACATGACTGATTATATTCCAAGAAAAGTGACGCTGCAATCTTATCGCATATCTATTTCAGGAATAGATATCGAATTGAGCGTTATGAAGTACCTATTTGAGTTTGTGTTTTCTTTTTCACTAATAATAAAAACGCCCCAAGAATGAAAGGGGGAAATATTGCCGTATTTCGAATCCATTGATACATTCCAAGACAAGGCAAGACTCCTCTTGAGTGGATGGAAATTGAAAAGCTTCGCGTGCTGTTTATCGCATACTTCTATTCATATCCTCACAAGCCAAGCCTTTGGCTCACAAATAGGTATTTGCGACAAATGATCCTAATTTTATACCACATTTTATCCATGCTATCCTTCTTTAAAAAATATAGGTACATAAAATGTATTAATAAATGTATGTAATGAAATGATTGCTTAAAAATACATTCAATTTTGAAATCAAAATTGAAGGAGCAATAAATATTTTACAAATACTTAATAACAATTTACGTATAAATCTAAAAATACAGTAACACTAGTATTTTCTTAAAAACAGTTGACTTATCGAGAATATGGCTGTGAAAAAAATGAGCCCTGGCTTGAATAAAGCCGGAGATCCGGAAATGGTATTGATCCAAGTGGTATAATTCGAGACTCGAGTGTAAAGCTCCGGGAACGAAGATGATCTGCAGTTGTCGGTCAGAAATAGGATGCCGGTAAGGGTTCCGTCGCAGACGAGAGCGTTGCCATTATCGTTCTGGAACAATTATTCATAGGTACTTATTGCTATTTTGTCGCTTCTTTTGGCATGCATCTTGTGATAAAATATCAAAAAGCATTTGACTGTTTTCTTGTCGTTATTATTTTCTTGGTTCAGGATATCTTGTTGTGATCAATCACAAATAACACGAGGACTTTTTACATTACAATAATTTATATAAAAATAGTAAAATCTCACGTTTAACGGTCAAATTAAAGTGTAACTAAAACAAATATGAATGTATGTATTATAGTGTGATTAGTACTTACGATGCAACCGGAAGAGAGTATGTCATATGAAGCAGCGCAGACCATCGTCGTCATTATATTCGGGATGTAAGGTTGACTGTTATACAACGATGTGCACAGGTTCTGGTTGTAGATGTATTTGTTTGCGAATCGGAGTTCATTGCTGAACTAAAATAAATTGTTATCAACGATTATTAACTTGTTTCTTTCTTATAATCATACTAGCGGCCCGCCCCTGCTTCGCACGGGTATAAAACAGTATTTCTCCACTATTTAATGGATATTATTTTACATATAAACCTTCCTCTCAATCACTCTATACATTAAAAAAAACCGCATCAAAACCCGTTTCGTGTTTTTAAAGATTTAACCACACATAGGGACATAGGGATATAAGGACAGAGAAAGCGACTTTGTTTTATAGTATGTAGTGATATTTGAAATCTGGAGAAACTGTAGGTACCGGCTAAAAATAGTTACGTAATTTATCAGTGTTATACATAGAAGATCTCATGACAAACCAAATACTTGTACATTCTTAACTGTAATGCTTTACGTAACAGTTCTTAGGAATACCGACGTTCAACATCAAATGTCTCTATCGAAAAAACGTCACTTAAGCTGATAAAGCCAACATTTTGCTCTTTTATTATTATTCATTGCTTTAACTAATTCATTATCATATGTTTGCAAAGTAAAAAAAGGTCTGTTTTTTCAATATCCTTTTATAAGTAAGTAGTTGGTAGTAACAATAACCACCCCAAAAATTGCCAATGAGTTGACAGAGGATCTATCTTCGCCAGCGATGAATCACTAGACAGTTAACTTGTGATCAATCGCGTTAAGAAAAACAAGGCTGCTCTTAGTAGAATCGAGTAAAACTTACGGTTGTCGTATAATTCACGGCTCCCCAACCGGCTACTTGACAAAGAGTGAAATCAGGCGGACTGAAGGTAGCAGCCGGTAGTGCTAACGGCCTCACCGTTGCTGAGCTAAATGCTAATGTCAGCTGAAATCAGAAATAATAACAATATTTTGGTAAAAGAGTGAAAGATCATTGAAAAGTGAGAATGTTTTTGTTTAACATCAATTCTAAAGCTATCTTTACTAGTGTTTATAAGCTGTTATAGTCTTGAAGGTGGTGGTTTACGTTAGGTCACACAGAACATAAAATAGTATAAAAAGATAAGTAGTAATATGTACCCATCGTTGTAGGTGATCAATTGTTGTGCCAATTTTTTGAAAATTTTTTTCTACAACTATAGTCACATGGTAGTGAATTTCGTGGGAGTGAGAAAAATCATAATCCTGTTTGGTTGATTTTCAAAATTGTGACTACAGCTGTATTGCAGCAGTATACATATTATAGAATGTTTTCAAGCGAGCTCAGAAACTGCAGTCATAATGCTTTGATATAATATTGTACAAACAATCTGATTCAACGTTTTTAAAATAATGTAGATTTATAAAATACTGGTAAAATTTTTCTTGGACGGTCCTAAATGGATTTAAATTACGCTATCCTCTCGGCAGCAGTTTTAAAAAGTTGTACCTTGTTTGTTATCCTCCCCAAACAGAATTTCCCAGAGCCACAAGAATGCAGTCATTTCAAATTTAAAAGTTCCGAGCTTTAGTCACCAGAGACTAAAGTCGCTCGCATTTTTCCACCCCGTCTAAAGTCCTGCGTTGCTAAGGACAACAATGGTAACTGCGGGTTCACGAATCGTTTCCATTGAATATTGTGAAAACACAGATCCGTCAAAACGTTAGATCGTCTATTTATTATGATGAAGACAAAATTGTAACGATAGGAAAAAAAATTGCGCGTTGTATAAAATGACTATAAACGTTAGTCATCTATGTAAATTTAAAAGCATACATCTAGAATATATTTGTACATGTACAGTCATCAAGTACATTTAAATTAACTACGTTTTGTTTCGTTTTAATACGCAATATATCGTACAAGTTTTGAAAATACATTACATTGAGAAAATTATCTTCACTTTATATAATTAGTGTAATGGAAACATCGATTTTTATTGCTTTGCGTCACAGCTTTTTAAATAATTCCTCAACCTGTTTTCTATTATTTCATAGTTTAAACGAAGTTTTTATGTAAAATAATGTAACGTACTAGTACCTATATTCCTTATACTTTTATAATATGGTAAATTATTTTGTTACAAAATCGAATGGTGAAGTTGAGCATTATTGGTGGAGAGTTCAAATGATATATTGAAAAGTGGGTAACTTCCATATAGTGGGTAAAATATAGACTACTCTACATAGTCCAAATCCAGTAGCATATACTTTAAATCCTAATTTATTATTATTTCGCTTATATAGTCGTAGTCGGCAACCGAAGACCGGGACGATACCGTCCCACCTAGAGGCGATCTCTGATAGAATGCAAATGGAATCTTGAAATATTTGTTGTCATTCGTTTCCTAGTGTTTACACGTTGAAAAAATACCTACTGCCGATTTTCGTAACCCTATCATAGAATATATGAAGCTGGTTAAACTTACGATAATGATACCAATGTCATGAACGAATGCAGGTTCACCCGTATAGCTTGGGTGGATTGAAAAATTTGCAACACCCCTTATGCGGTCTGCAACACTGGCGTTGCTTAGCAGGGAAGAGCCCGCGAATACCCTGTATTGTGCTGGGTTCAGGACGAAAGCCACACTGCAACATTTTCGTAAACCATTCAAATACAAAAGTTGAGTAAAACAGTTTTCTCAGGACATGTAAAATTCATAGCATATTTTTGTAACGAAATTAAACACAATTCGGCTAAAACCGCTATATTATTGTAGAATTAGAAATACAAACTTTATTTATTCCCGATACTTATAACTTGGGGTTATTCAAGCTTAGATTGCACTGTGAGATTCTAGGCAAGCATGACATTACATCCCAGTCTACACATTATTTGTCAGCAGGTGAGTTAGTAAACACGTACAAACCATAACAAGATAAGATGATTCCTTAAGTTAATGCCTACCCGTTGATATCCTCATGAAGGCAGGTAGCACTGGTCAGGGCGTGTCCCAATGTTACCAAAGCCCCACCGCATCTGTGTCCTCTCGAAGGCAGCTCTGCGCCGGTGGCGGGCAATTGTTGAAGGGATACCTGGTAAAAAAATGGTTTGGATTTAATTATTTTTAAGTGACAAAAAATTCCTTTTCAGAAAAACAAAGGGGTAGATACACCGAAGATGTATGACCTTTTAACATCTATTAATATACGAATTAGAATAAAATGTATTTCTGCTAGGTAGTGTTTCTAACTGCAAACAGTTAGCGCTGTACGAGGGATTTAGAATTGCTTTAAATACACGATTGACAAATAAACGAACAAACGATCCAGAGGACAATGAGCTACATTATTTTTTAGATATAAAGGACAATGGCTAGACTTGTGTATTGTAAAAATACAAACTAATTCACTGGACAGGCAGATAGGCCATTTGTTGCTAGGGTCGCCAGAATAAATGTAACAAAATAAGAGCTGGAACGTGGTCGGCTTCAAATGAGAGGTTCGGTAATATTTCAAAAAGAAGCTTCAGGCGGATATTCTAACATATACCTACCGCGTTCCAATTTATTAAATATTGTAGCGACGCATCAGTGACACATAAGAAAAGCCGTAATTTATAATCAAGAGGAATTCATAATATTTCAATTTGGATGTAACAAATATGATATAAATCATAGGTATAGCGATGTAAAGGCCAATCTTAGATTGATAAAATGGTCCAGTGGTAATTGTCTAGAAATGGATATAATTATGCTTATACATATTATAAGTTGTCTTGTTAAATAGTATGGGTTTTGCCTAGTTTGATACTTTGCATCACATTATATTACTTCTGTCTAAACGCGGATAGCTGGGTGGAAGTTGTTCTAAGATAGATTAATTATTATTTTTGACGTATATACATATATAACGTATATACATATATAACTTATATACATATATAAAAGATCCGAACCGTACGCGTTATACACAAGGTCGTGTAATCATTTTTATCTTGTCTGTATCTTTATCAATAGTTATTTTGATAATAGTGTCGTCACAATTTTAAGAATTATTGTATGTCTCCATAGATTTATTACTTACTATGTATATTATATAAATAAGCTGTAAGATAAGGATAAAGATATTATTGTATTTTTTTTCAATTCGTACTTAATCCTCCAATGTATAAGCTTTACATTGGTGTGTTAAATACGTATATGTTGTATGAAGATGTAAATGTTGTTTGAAGTAAGAAAACTTAAATGAACAATACTGAATGTACCAGCAACCGTTTTTCAATGAAAGTCACGCATTTATAACAGGGGGCTAGACATTAAACAACATTTCTTATGTATTTTAATTCTATAGCAGATAACGCACACTAAAGTCTAATAGATAAAATGCGATAGATAAACTTTACATTGCGGTTTATTTTTTTAAGATAATTAGAAAATACAAATGAATTGATTTGTATATCGCTTTAATACTAAGACATGCTGAGATTTCATTTAAGGTTATATTTGTAATTCTGTTAAATTATTTCTAATATTACATGACGCATACACCTAAACCGTTATACTGCAACAAATAGAACAGAGATTATAAAAAATCGTGATTATAATTACCGCATATGGAAATTGATTTTCTGCAGCGACGACTCCATTCGCGATTCTGCTTGAACTGCTTTCGATTGGCACTGCGTTTGCACCTGTCATTGAAATCAAACCAATTAAGGGTTTCCTCTCATTCATCAATTCTACATCGCACAAGCCCGTAAAAAGAACCGCTCTTAAATTTTACGAACATAGTATTTAACAATAAAAGTTTAGTTGGTGTATTAAGCCAAATCGTAGGTACTACGATGACAGAAATCTTGACATTATAAGTATTACAAACCCAGGAAATTCACTAAAAATTGACAAATCGCAATCACATAACTAACTCTAACTAATTTGTATTCGGTTTAGATCTCATCTTGCGATAAGTGAGGTAAAGGTTAGGATTCAATACGTTTGTCAAGAAAGTGCCTATTTACTCATATCTTAAGACAAATTATCAGCTACATATTTTCCCGGGCGGTAACTCTTTAACAACGAATGGATTGGATGCACATGAATTTGATAAGTGAAGTCAGACCCTTAATCGAGGAATGATATGCAAATATGACAGCCTCCATCCCATTCCACCGCTTCGCTTTTTTCAACAACCAAGTAGGTAACTCTATAAAAAACTGTTAATTGGTTAGAGCGCGACAAATATCAATATTAACTACTATTTCGTGTCCTACATAAATTTATATTTTGCATTTTTTTATGAGAAGAATATATATTGCGGGGGTAAGCATCAGCTTTTGTGGCTTAGTTCCCTCGACCTGCACAGGTTGTTTGTGTCCTTTTTCCTCATTTGGTTTACGTGTAAAAAATATTATTTTGTTCAGCTTAAATATAAATTACCATACAAGGTTTATTGAGCATTGTCTACAAAATATCGTACATAATATACAAAAATCATATTAGGTACTACATTTTTATTTATTAAATGTTAGTTGAATCTCAAATATAATTTTAAGAAATTTTAGACGCTTTTTCATTAGGTATGCAACTAAGAAAATCTACCTACCCAGATTTGTAATCATCACTTTCACATATTTCTTCCAAGCTATTCTAGAAGCTAAACATGATCGCTCTAAAGCACTTCAAATATAAAATAAATCACTTACAGCCAATAACAGCAAATGCTAGGAGATACACAAGATTTCCCATTGAATCACTGAACTGCAAACGGTATAAATAAGTAAATACTTATATGCAAAACATATATCTATTAAATTAATGTAGCAGAGTACACTTCTGTCCAAAAATCTTTCGTCGATAGACATTTATAAATAGCATGACGCACGACGATAAGTCAATCGATATCTTATCAACTGTTTATCATGTTCGTTAATTTTTAAAATACATAAAACGATGTTAGATAAAACAATAGAATCTTTACTACTTTTTTCGAGTTACTTTTTGAAGGTAATAAATATAAAACAGTGTGTAATAAAGTACCGTATTTAAGCAATATTTATTTAATGTGTAATAAAGTACCGTATTTAAGTAAGTATTTCTAAGCCCTCAATTATTATGTATGTATAACTCATTCATACTCATTACTGGAACATATATGTACGTATAATATCAGATTCGTCTTTATCGATTTTCTAGGAGTTCGTAACAAAAACATAGTCCAAAATGTTCTTGCAATCGGAAGTGCTTTTAAAACAATTATCTGTGTTTATAATTTTTAAGCCTTAAAACGATTAGAAGATTAGTCATCAAATTAAATAATAAAATGAGTCACAGTCCTTCGTAATCAAAGAGATACCTGCATACTTTCGTATGCTATCAGTTTTATGATTAAAAATTCAAAATTATTTCCACTGAATTAAAAGACCGTCATAATTCAGATTTCGTATCGCATAAAATTAATGTAAAATATTTCCATTAATGAGACTCATCTCGGGTTCGCCCAATTCAGAATGCTAATATGGGCGATCTGCTCACTCTTTGTATTACCAGAGTCTGCTATGTTTTATACAAATACCTGATAACTATTTAATTTATAAAATTATCAATCAAGAAAGTACCCCGACGCTTAATGCTTATCCTTACCTAAGCCGTACCTTTATCACATATCAATATAGTAAAGCTTGCTTGAAGGAATGCAATATTTTTAGAGATATTTACGTTGTCATAACTCGAGACTTTCAAAAAGCGTAACGAAGCGAACCCCTTTTTATGGTCGAGTCTATTAGCAAAGGTGTTTCCATTAGCGTCATACTCATTATGTAGATAGCACTGTCTTGACGGAAACAGTCAGTTAATCCGTTTATCAATTTTGACTTTTAAAATGAACGGCTTACCAAGAAGAGAACCGAGAACTTAATATGCAGTATTTATGAACGGCTGCGTAACTAACATTTGTCTAAATAAATTTTAAATCCAATCTCATATTGTAGCCATACGTATCAGGTAGGCCGTTTCGTAGAATTTGTGACTAATTCAATGAAAGTAAACTTTGTTTTCAATAAGCAGAAAATTTTACGATTTACGTACCCGCCTCCGAGACAAACATTGTACGTTTCTTTGTGCGTTTCCACAATTTAGACATTCGTATGCTGATATGGGGTCCCTAATAAAAATAAATGGAATCTCGCCTGATCTAAATATTAGGATACAAATTCAACCGAAGCGAATACGTCTCGCACCCGAAAACCCGAAGTTTTGTAAGAAAGCGCGATTCCGATTCCAATGTTTTCCCACGATAGAGCCTGTTTTATTTCACCTAAATGAGCGCGAGTAGGTACTCGTTTGAGAAATTGCGGAAAATGAAATATTGTTACGAATCGCTTCAAATTATGTTTATTTGAATATTTCATTTCGTCTAATAAGTACTCGTACAAATCACCCCATAAATCAGTAACAATTTTATTTGCGTCTAATAATTATTTTATTTTACTGAATCAGAAAATTGAAATTAACATTACCACTAAGCGCTCAATTAATTAAAGTAATTAATTCAATATTCTTAAACGCCTATCCTGACAAAATAAAAATTCTGCCTATGGCATATGTATAGCTATCAAATGTCATGTACTTAATAAACATAGCTCATATCAATTATGGACACCGTTATCCTTTACCGATTTTACGTCAGGAAAGTCACCACCAGGAAGTTTTTAGTTTGCAAAAACAATTAAGGCTATTTTTAGATTCACTATCAGCAATCGAGGAGGCAAAGGATTAGCGCGCAAACACATTAGCACAATCGGCGAACAGTTACTTGACTAGCCTTAAGGGAGTCAATCTTTGTGGTCAAAATTCTCGAAGACAGCTGGAAAACCGCCAAATGACAGTATTTTGCATCAGTGGTGAATTATATAACAGTATTTCCTATACTGTAAAAGGCAATCTACTGTGTACATATTCGTAGTTCACTTTATTTGGGTTGATTCGATAGTAACTCAGTAGCTTCTTTATTCTCAATGTAAGCTAGGTCTTATGTTTTCTCTAATGCTGGAAAACTGTACGAAAAACGTCGTTTTCGTGAAAGCTCGTTGTCGAAAGTGGAAAGGTATCGTAATGATTTTAGAATACCTTTGATTTCGTGCAAACTAAATTCGTCTGTATTCTACTTTCATGGAATTACAAAAGATGGAAAAAGTTTGTCACTATTGTACTCGGAGGAAATCCAGTTTCTCCAGAGCACAATGAAAAATTAGCTTTACTATATATTTACTTAATATACATAATGTACGAGCACTTATAGATTACGTATGACAAGTTTTTGGCATACACTATTAAAAATTCGACAAGTGACATATCGAAAGGCTTGTACAAATGTGGATGAGTCTGAGAATAGCGAAGTAATATATTACATTGAATTTTCATATATAAAGGGCTATTACATATAAGGAAGAAGGAAGTGCTCTTAGGTCAGCTTATGTAATCATCAATTCATATATCAGTAGAGTGAGGAGTTAGAATAATACTCGTATATACTATATCTCTGGAATAGTGATTCTTTCGAGGTATTACGTAATCACGATTCTACTTTTTCCTTAAGTTTCATTCGTTCTAACTTGCATTTGACTACCGCTACTCGCTTTTTGCGACCGTTCTTACCAGGATATTGCAGGCGATAGATTGAGCAACTATACTATCGCTAAGAAATAGTGCCAAGTTCGCCAAGTTCCGTTTTGAGGCACACTAAGGAATGAATTTCAACTTAATGTTCAAGTTCAACTTAACAACAAAGACCAAAAACTTCGTCTCATAAGAACACAGTTTTAAATCGTGTATAAGTAAGTGTAATATATTGCGTAACATAATGGTTTCCGCAGTAAACATTTGTGTGAAAGGCACCCACCAATTTTGTCGTACCATGTAATATCGCGAACAGATGGCCCCAAGTCACAGTTGGAAGTGATCTGTTCGCCAAGAGTAAGTTGTGAACTTATAATTGAGTTAACTGTTGACCTATTGCTGTCTATTGAAGTGGGGATTTGCTGCCATTTTAATTAGTCTTCTGTCTGTAACTTACCATTGCTACTAGTGCGTATTTAAGACACCTATATAAATATTAAGTAAGAAAACCATATCAATATATGTATAAAGATGTAGGAATTGTTACTATACATTATTTTGGGAAATTATAAAACATCGTTAGGTACAAAAACAATATGCACAATACACTTATAATCTTTGCTTTTAAGCGTAACTTTAAATGATCAACCCGTAACTTGGAATATCTTTAAATATAAATCAATCATTTCAGTGACTATAAACATGTTTTAACTCCTACCTCCATTATCACAGCAGTAAGGTGCGGTACCGTTCTTTAATGCGTCAATAATGCTCTGTGACTCGCCATTACCTTCCATTTGGTGCACTTACTGTTAAATAAAAATAAGTACAAAACACCTGGCGCTTTGAGAATCGGTGGTAGTGCACCGTTTATGATACCCAGCGTAGGTTGAACAAGAATAATGTGCTTAAAACAATAAGGAGCTTTGCGTTGATATTTTACACTTGTGATGTTGTAAGAAAATTGAAATACGAATACTGCAGTAAAAAATCTGACGCCTTTTCAGATTTGATTCTACAACAGATATGACAGTAGAAGAGTGTAATAAATGAATTTATACATACAAGTGTATTATATCATGAAACAACCGAATAATTTGGATGTATTAGCTTTTTTTTGGCAGATATCTTTATATCCATAAAGTAGCCCGTTGTATTGAACAAGAATTTTATTACTTTCCAACCTCTAAAAAAAAATTGCTGGCTACTTAAAATACTCAGTCTTTAACTTGAAACTTTGCCTGAGGAAGTAAAAGAAGGTTTTAATACGTACATTTTGATTGCTGTTTATATTTTAAAAAGCCGAACGCTTTTCTGCAATAAGACATGAAATAAATTACATATTTAATTAAATATCAAACTAGCTGTGCCTCACGGCGATTTAAAAGCTGTGGGTATATCGGGATAAAAATATACCGTTTTCATTTCCATCATTCAAACTATCCTCATATCCTCAACTAATATTAAAGCGTAACAGACATACAGACAGAGTTACTTTGCTTGTATTATTGTATAATCCATGCAAAGGATTTGTTAAAAATACAGATTTTATGGTCTCTTATATAGTTTCCTGTTGTCAGTACTTTTCAAACATAACAATGAACCGCTGCTGCTTAACTGCCAATATTAAGTAAGCCTTATTCAAGACGTAGCTGATTAATTCACTCAGAAAATAAAGCCTTTGTTGTTAGAAATTAAGATCATTCTTTCTCGACGCGGCGGGTTAGTTTTATATATTTTGATTAGAGCTATATTTACTGGGAACCTTTGTATTGTTATCTATATTATCTATTATTGAAGGGAATCAAGCCCTATATTAGATTGAACACGATGTCCTATCTCCAGGCAATCGATACAGCAGCATGCAAGCATAAAAATGTTTTAGTAATAAAGATGACTTCACATAGTATAATTCCATCTTATATCAAGTGAGAAAACCAACTGACCATGACAACTGGGATAAGTTTATCCCGTCCACTCGTTCAATATCAGGGAACAACCCATCCAGGTCACGGTCCAAATCCACAAGCATTTATGTACATCGACTCGTATAAGCAACTGCAAAGCAAATTGGCACACTATTTCGGACCAACTGAGCATAACCATACATACCGTAGGTACCTACTAAACATATGACATATATACAGTTCACTCATAAAAGTAAAAATATTGATACCAAATTATGATATAATCTTACGAATCCATTATGAGATTAAAACCGTTAAATTTTAATAGTAATGGATGTGTACCCTAATCTTAAAATATAATCATTTAGACATTTGATATATTATTTAAAGAGCTTGCAGTGAAACGAGAAAGTTATTATTAACACAAAGCGAAGAACGCAAAAATTATGTTTTATATGCAACAAATCGAATTCATTAAAAACCTACTTGGATAAATTGATGCGCATAACGTTATAATCAGATTACATGTTATGAGCATTCTTTGTTAATTAATTAAATTAATCCACGGTTCATGAGATTTAATTTTCAGTGCTGATTTCACTCGGTACCTATGTTTTTAGATGGATATACGCCCGTAGCTACACATTGATTAAAGTGTAGTTATTTAAGTAGTATTTTACGGAGTTTTTATTAGTATAAACAAAATTTTTACCTATGCACCATGAAACAAGTGATTTTTGGTATCCATTAAGTTTATAATTTTTCTTTAAAATTGATACTTTAGTTAAGTAGTTATCTTTTATCTTTGATAATAGATAATATTATGTTGACATTTTACTATTATGTTTCTACCATAAATGAACACAAAATCAGTAATTGTCATGATATCATAATTTTAATATTCATTTGTTTTTCGGTCTCTTTTCACTTTAGGAACTTACCATTGACTTGCAAATTTACGCCCACCGTTCACTTAATTACCGCGTCCATATTCATTCATACATGTTTTTTGGAATGAATTTAAATGTTAACCATTTCCCTTTGCTTCACGTAAATGCTGAACATTATCAACTTAATTAGATAGAAACAATTTGACATATAAGTTTTCAATGAAGTTAAAAAGTAATCAGTGTAACCTCATGACGATATTTTTCAGATATCGGATTTTACGATTATTCTTGCAGGTATAGAAGGGTGTAGAAGTTATCATAATATGTTGTAAATGTGTTTGGAAGCTCGCCTTTTTTGTAAAGATTTTATAAGTATGTAGTACACTTTTTGAGATGTATCTACCTATTAAAACTGAAACAGTTCAAATACGCAAAGTAGATGCACACTGACGCTAACACACGCAATATACTCGTAGGTACAAGTGTTTATTATAACAACACAAGCGAGTGAATAGAAAAGAAAAAAAACTTATGACATGTGCAATTCGTATAAACATTAGAAGCATAAAGCTATGTCAGCTTTTTTAAACTAAATTAATAACATTTTTCGTTGACCCATGAAATGTGATTATGTTGCTCTTCGTATGTACGATTTATATATACAGCAGATTGATCTATTAATACTATAATGGAAGGGTTGAAACAAGTACTTGGTAAACTCTTAAGTTGTGTGTTATTGAACGGCCCGACGACTCAACAAAGTTTAACGACTCTTACCTAATAATAGCAACCGGAACAAACTACTTAATCGGCTCCCACATGCACGGAAACATTGTGTGTTGCTTCTTATAATCGGCGATATTTAACTTGACAGGTTACGCGATATACTTGTTCACATTTAACCCTTATATGTATAAATATGAAAAACTTTATAGGAGAAAATTCAAACTTGAAATAAGTATTTAAAAAATAAAAACTTTTCACATTTGAATTTGCGATTAAATGGCTGTACTGATAATCCACTCGATTCGGTATTCATTGTTTATTTCAACACTCTCGTAATTAAATGAACAACGATACAAATGACATGCGTTTAAATGATAAAAGTGATTTTATTAATGAAATTGAATTTTATAATCATATTGAATGTTTAAATAAAAAAAAAGGGTTGGCGATTTATAGCACAAAATTAATTATATACATAAGCATGTATTTAGCACTTGATATATAGTCGATCAGCTTGGTGGTGGTGGTGTTTGGTATTATAATAGACGCTGGCCATATGTGAAGCTTTCCCTAGATTTTATTGTGATGTATAAGAACCTATCCCCACGTGCAGTTTGTCGAAGGCTAGCAACAATAACAACCACCAACCAGTTCAAGGTTTCAGCAGTATCATTTTTTATTACATATTCAGTTTCTCAATACCTTCGGAATGTTTCCGTCTACATTCTGTTACCTATAGAACTATTACGTACAAAGAGCAGAAACGTAACGCAATATCGTACACCATAACGACCGAACATGGTGCGTGACGTCAGGTGCGCACGCTATAATTCTCCCAAGGGTAACACTAAGGGGCTTATCCATTAGCGAGTAAAACTGTTAGTACATTTTTTGTGACGGAAACCTTCAAACGGCACCGCGGCGCTTTTGGGAAGGGCACCGAGTTGTATGGGATTTTTACCCATCAAAACCCGGTCGGTGATCTTCTGCGCTGCGGAGCGCAGAAGAAAATAAAATCCTTTGCTTCCTAACTTTTCCAATTCAAGCGGCCTTTATCTTAGTCTTAAAGAATGCTATATATTTTCAGGTGCATTCAAAAAGTTCGACATTCCTGCCTCTGGAGCAGCTTAGAATCTGCAATAAGAGTGTGAAGTTCCAGAAGAAACTTCCATTCTTCAAGTATTCTTTATAAGTATTCAATTGTTGCGCAGGGCATTGAATTTGAAAAGAAACGATAGTTTCAAAAACAGGAAGCGCTGTACAAAATTTATATATAGAAAATATCTAAATGATTTACGAAATTTCGGTTTGGTTGATTGTAACCATGTTTTTTATGTGAAGAGAACAGTCACGTTATACCGTTTGAGTCGAGCGTTTCTCCTGAACTGGAAAAGGTAGCTGGTAATCTGGAAAGGCCAAGACAGAGGCTAGAATCTTTTCTGTCTGTTGGTCGTCTTTTGAACCGAGGCAAATACCTCCGATGAAGTTAACTTTAGCAAACGACCCGCACATTAAATTTCGTGGAATAGCTTAGATATACAATATTATATGTATTAAGAGCAGCGAACCGTAAATGACAAGCAGTTAAGCGAGAACACTCAGACAAATCTATTTCGCATTTGCATATTAATAATGTAATTTAAACCTGCATGTTGAAACTATGAAAATTTTGCTGTTAATGATATGTCTTAATATGTAGTATGGTTATTAAGTACAGTGTACAGTAATAATTACATATGATAAATACTCGCAAAGATAATCACGTACCTCTATTAACGTACTCTTTCTTTACATAGGTATTCATACTCAATACACTTATTAATGGAATGTTATCTTTAACTCATTTCGTAATAATCTAAAGCAAACCTGCAAAGTAAACGTTCGAATACCAAGTATAATAATACTCCATTAAATTTATTTATGAATTAGCAATGAACTGAATTCTGAGTAGGTATCCAGAAAATATCAATATGGTTTTGAACAAATGTTAGTATGAACTAAAACATGAAACACCTCGATTCATTAAACACACTTTCCCATTTATAATATTAATATGAGAGTAATGGATTCAAACTCAGTTACAAACTAAAAGAAAGTAAATATGTACATCAAAAACCAGAAAATATTTATGGCATTCAATTTAGCTTTGTCTTTATTTACTTGTTTACTTGTTTGTGTTAGATATCCCGAACATCAATTGTTTTCTGTAAATCGAGCAGCTGAACGTTACGTCCTTACTGCGGACGATCGAATGGGATTATCTGCCGGGCAAACTGCCTGAGGACACTGCAGCTTGATTACGTTTATTGTACTCAGTGTAATGTCACTGACTTCGTGTAATTGCCTGCTTTAAAATAGTTAAAGTAGTTTAAGTTTAAAATAGTCTTAAACCAGAAACACGTGTAGTGATTTAATAACACGTATGAAAAAAGAAACGTCAAATATAAACAATGCAAATAACATTAAAAACAGCCACAATAATATTAAAAAGAAAGTCAAAATGATAAAAATGCTATTGAAAAAATCAAAATAATAACACTCATTAACGTTTTCGTTACTTGCTTTGGTAAACACGAAGCTTAAAATACTTACCTACTCGTAAAATAGTGAAAATTCGTATTTTCACACACTTTCGTATTTTGACTCGTGTCAATCAAATGTCATAATCTAGTTTTATTCTTACAAATAAATAAATCAGAAAAGCATTTGTCGAATAATTAAACAAGAATTGGCATTGTTTTTACATAATAGGTGGCCGTTGGTCCAATCGAGGAATTTTCCCATTCAATTAATGCAACGCAAAGCGACGCAAAACGTTCAATTGTTCCATAAGTATGAAAAGCTATATAAATTTTTATTGTATCATTAGCACCAGCTGTTTTTAATTTTTATGGTTCAATATTTTCATACAGAATGTAATAATAAAATTGTTGGGTTTCTTTTTTACTTAGCGATAATGCTGTAGCGGGTAATGCCCGGGAAATTGTATATTTTTCTTTCAATTTTGCAATATACGAGTACATATTATCATTTTTAACTCTGGTAATAAAATTTAATTGAACGATGACTTCAAAAACCGCATTTACAAAAGCGGAATTAATAAAATTGACTATCGAAGCGCCATCTTATTTCGGAGATACGCTGTATATGGGAGGTAGATGTAAAAATGTACGCAATGACAGATTGCAAATAATCTGTTAACAAGGCCTGGAGCGGTCGGCCACTGAATGGATGACTGGTAATCTCACAAGCGTTTACGTGCTCCAAAAGGCACGTTAACCAGACGGGGCCGTCTTATTGTTATTTGATCATTTTTTGTTTTCGTGGTCCTTAAATTCATTTAAAGACTTGAAATGGACAAGGCGATTAATAATCTATACCAACTTGTGTGGTGCTGTTAAATGCTGGTTTCGGAATTATTAACCTTCGTTAAGTCGGCATTTAACTCGTTCAAATATATTCACCGTTGTCCGAAAAAACAAAAATACCGAAATATTTTAATAATATTATTTCAAGATTCGTTGGATTTGTTGTTAATGAAAGAAACCCAGAGATCAATGAAAATATTTGTAGTATAGGAAATATTAAGAATTTGTACTGGATTGCTATGCTTATAAGTCGTCAAAGTAATGTGTAAGTTAATTATATATAGGTCTACAGCAACTACGCGGCAGGGTGCATAAACTTTAGCGTAGAGATTAACGATCTCTTTATAAAGTTAACATCAACTACCTAGCCTCAAACTTTCAAACGTGACAAGGATTAGTTAATGCTATCTGCAAATATTGAAACTTAATTCGTGTATGTTCTAACTTATACAAATAGCACATCTAATACAAAATATTTCTTGCGATAGCACATGTCGTAAGAACCAGAATCAATCTTGTTATTCTAATACAGCTAACCGATATCCATTACTCGTATGTCAGAATTTTCTCAACTATCAAAACAATCATTGTAATCGATGACTAGATAGTGGCCGAACCCTACAACGCTTCACTAAAACTCAATCATAACAAGGAAATTGACAAATTAGCGTTTTAGGTATTCTTTTGAGTATTAAAAACTATCACGTTATTCGTCAAATCTTACCAATAATATTTTTAGGTGAACGTCAATGCTTTTTGTATATGCAAATAAAATGTTATAACGCTTGAAATACTGTTGAAACAATTGTACAATACAAGAAGTGTTCCCTCAGTTTAGTTACTAACCAGTAAATATCAGAACTGCCGGTTATGCCGTCAGCACCTGATTTATCGAGCTTACTAACATAAAGTCTACTGACTTATGATATTACGACTGAAATAACCTTCCGGCTCCCGTTATCTAGTCCAAGCAACCGCTTCAGAGAAGTTCAAAAGCACAAATCAGACAGCCTGAACCTAGAAATTTACATTTAGGCACTGAAATAATGTTATTGTTCGAAAACTTTCATAACATTTGCATGCACCTATGTACGGTTACGCTTATGTGTAAACGCACATGAGTTTCATCAAATGTATTGAGCTATAAGTAGATACCTATGTATATATCAATAACGAATACAAGTATTGAGTTGTTTGATCCCTATGTTAAAGATACAAAGTTTAAATATTAGAGTTTATGTAACATTTTTTGCTTTAATCATAGCTTGTATTACCCCTCGGAACCTGCATATAACACAAATATACATATGTACGTAAAGCTGTCATTTAACGTTCATACCAAGCAATAATTATATATGTACGTTTACGAGTGAGAAAAGATCATGAAGTATTAAAAGAACATCCTGATTTATTTAAACACAGTTCTCCGAAGTCGCGTTAATTTATCAGGTGGCTTATTAACTAATTTCATTACGGGTCTTCGTAATTAACTCAGCGCGATAAATTATAATACGTGTTCTGTAAAAACGTCACGTATAATCGGTCTTAGGTAAAAACATTTTTCTTCCTTTATTTTGTCTGAAAATAAATCAATGAACCAAAAATGTTCATGTTTAAGTGAATTAAAAATATATACATATTGTACCAAAGAGTTTTTGGTAACGTTCTTTTAAAGTTAGTTCTCCACAGAAATCATAATTCATTATCGTTATACTATTCAATATTCTTCAAAATAATGTTATACCTACATACGAGTACGTACCTCTATCTATGATTACAATAAGATGTGCAGATTAAGTAATGGAGGTTAAACAAAAATTCTTTTGTTTCAATCTAATTTCACGGATAAATAAATAGTGTATATTATTTAAATTCACAGAATTTGTTTTGGAGTCTGAAATATTTTTTTCCATTAAGTTTAAAAATAAGTTTACCTTCCCGTTCTTAAATAATCGCGCCATTTTATACCGCCTACACGATGATAAATGTCTAAATTGTAAATGATATCGATTCCGTCTTTACTATGTCTCAAGAGGTAAACAAATGAAACAAACACGAGTCGAGCGACCTGTTATGTCATTTAACACCTTGATGTCACGTGTAGTGTTACATGTCGTGATTTATGTCACTATGCATCATTACCTATATAATGTACGACACATACACGCGACTAATCACAAATCATGCAAAATTTACACTATTGTCTCTCACTACTACGAACTCTCCATTAAACTCGCCATAGACCCTTAGATACTTTAGTAAGTACATATCTAGAACTCGAAGAAATTTATTTCTCTTTTACATAAAATAATGTTATTTCATACTTTTCATAAATGTTTTTTACGGAAATTTTTACAAATTTTCTTTTCGTTACGTAGAAAATTAATAAATGCAGAATATAAAATATTTTATCCGCAACAATCTACTTTGAATATTCATTCCATATCGATAAAAGCTTTGGGTACATAGAAATAACAATGATCTAAAATATTGTTTACTTTAAGGCCAGAGTAGCCAAATAATGTAAATGTGAATGCTTTTGATATTTTTGAAGCTCTACTGATATTGAAGTTTTGTGATAATGTCTGATTCTCATGCGATTTACAATCGCAGGGTATGTTTACTATGTATAATACTGAGATAAACTGTCCAATAAAGCGTAAAAACTATTGAAAACATGCTATTAGATGAGGCACTTACAAAGGTTTGAAGCTTATTCTGACGCGCGTTCGAATTAGTGAAAATATGGGTCGATATTGCTTTGCTGAGCAACCCGTTTGTCGGAAGTTGATAATCCATCAGCATTCGACATGGATCTTAACTTTATTTGAAGAAACTTACCGGATTCAGTTGCTTAACGCTCGTGTCAATTTTTCACGAGCGGTCACCCATTCAGGTGCTGACCGTGATCTGTGATAATGAATTTATTTCAGATCGATAGCCATGTCGGGACTAAATTACGAATAAAAGACTTTACGCATGCACTGCATTTTAAAATGTAGGTATAATGTTAGAACAAAATATGGTAAATTTTAATTTTCTCGAATTACCTTAGAAATATTTCCATTCCAACGTATAACGTGTTTTAGACAGACAAGCCTTCGTTCCAAAAAAATGTCTGCAGTTAATGTATTAAAAAAGCATTTTTCCTGAATATATTCCATGTGTAATCGCCCTTAGGCTTCTAAAAGGTTTTATACACCTCCGGATGTACACCCGGATAAATCTGTAACATCTAAGTTCATCCGGCCACTCACGAATGTAATGAAAAATCTATGAACTCACGGTTTACCTCCAAACATTGTATGTATTTAAAGGTATTAAAAAACTCGCTACTATTTTCTGCATTTATTTTTCCGGTCCAAAGGCTTTAATGCATAATGACGGTCTAAAATAAACAAATAAGCGTTTTGTTTCACAAAGAACGTTTCCGTGTACCTATCGGCGCTGCAGAGCTTTGAATGTATCAGACAATCTCGGTATTTTCAGGTTCCACGATTACGGGTCTCGCTTCTGCAAACGCTTCCAAACATTTCACTGCGGTGTAAAGAGATTTAAACGATCTCGCAAATTAACATCTCTAGATTGTCGTTTTAGTGGAGAAGTCAAAACTAATGAGTCTCCTAAATTGGTATGCTATTACTTGCTTTCGGTTTAATATCCATAAAACTTGTTATATCATGATCGATCCAGTAAAAGTTCTCTCTTTCTTTATAACACGATGAATAGTTATAAGAAGGAAAAACGAAAGTGCTATAGTTGTTCTATCTTAAAAATAAAATACATAATATTGGACATAAGGTTCAGGTAGCGTGGTTTTTTTCGTTTCTAGACCGTTTCAGGCAACGTAATGAGATGCTAAGTGACCATGTCTATGCCCGGTAAGGTAAATTTTTACCCTTTATTATAATGTCCACGATTTTTTCTTATGTAAAAAGAAACATTTCATCTATACTAATGTTATACCCGTTAGCTAAATGGTTTGAATCTCAGTGATAGTATAAATAATGAAATAGTCATTTCGGTGATAGTATAAATTACTATACTAGAATTCATAGCTTCCATGAATTTAATTAATTAAAACTTACCATAGACATTACGAGTCAAACACGACGAATGTAAAATAAAACTTTAATAAACTCAAAATTCTTCTGTCCTGCTCGAAGGATATTAAGTTTAATAACATTAAAATTCTTCTATCCTACTCGAAGGATATAAGGGAACACCTGCGTATCATAATATCCGATTTCTCGCCTGTAAAATATCATTTTTAAAACTTAGTGGAAACTTGGTGCGCGACTCTCCATACAGCCAACTTACGAGACTTTAATCTTATACTCATTGAGAATTCAAGCATCGAACTATACATCAAGAGTTCAGAATACGTGGGAAATCAACTTGCATGAATTTTAAGAGTTTTAAAAAATATATTTTTTTATATTTTTTTAAATTATTAGGTTTGTTTTAAAGAAATAACATTTCCAATTGTATTACTAAGAATCTTATTATCTGCCTAAATGAAGTTTCACTTTTAAAACATACCAAATCATCATCAATCATGAACGTTTGAAATTAAATTGATTTATTATTATTTTTTAATTTAAAGATTCTAAATAAAAATAAAACACTGACTTTCATAATCAAAAGAACAACAATTTCTGCATCAAGTTACACAGAACAGAATCGTTTCTGTGACAGTAATATCTAGACTATTACAGTATGCGTTTTGTAGGTTTTATCTTCGTTTATTTAAATCACCATTTCAATAAATGTTTTTACTGAGATACTAGTAAATGTTTCAAATGATGTAGATATGCGATAAGCATGCCACAGAGAAGAGAATATTTTTTCCTTGACCGATTTTTTGTACTGAAAGTCAGTAAATAATTTCTGTTATGCTGTTTCACATTTTAAAAGAATACAAAATGTTTTTTTTCTTTATAAACAACCAAGAATAAATTTAGACTGGCCTCATGGTCGATTAGAGACCCTGACTGCAAAACCGGAGTTCGTGGGTTCGATTCCCACCCAGGACAAACATTTGTGTGATGAGCACATTTGTTTGTTCTGTGCAACATATATATAAATACTATATCGTATGTAATATGTATGTGTAGCAGCTGTCCGGTCACCATAACACAGGCATTAAATTACCTAATTTGGGATCAAACAGCCGTGTGTAGAATTGTCCCCAGTTATTTGTTTATTTATCTTAAATTAATTGCATTTGAAGTATTCACACTACCTAACACGTCTAAAGCGACACTGAAAATGTTTTGCATTTACATTATGACACTCTTAGCTTGTGTCTAGATAAACGGTTTCCACCAGGAACATACATTCAACAACTTCCATGCATTTTAGAACAATTTATACATGAAGTCATGGCAGTTATTTATCTTGTTGTTCTAAGATTAGAATAAATTTAGGTTTTTGTTTTAAAACGCTGTCTTTTACAAAGAGCAAAAGAGCGTTGCTGATTGCCTGTGCCTGGTGGTGCTTCTCAGTGGAATATACGGCAGTTTAAAGAACTGCAAATTGGACACTATAATTTACATTTACGTAATGTACAAAAGTCATAATTTATAACTAAACATATTCTAAGCGAGTGAAATACAATAAATGTATGTTTCTGTTTTTTTTTTCTATAACTGCGTAACTTCTGATCCCAACTTCACTAAATCTATCACAACTTGACTAATTAACGCCTATACTAATATTACGTATGTATAGAGAACACGTGAGTGGAGATAGCAATCGATTTATTATAAGCAAGTCACGGACTAAACGTAGTTAGTTGTTGCGAATACGTATAATTTGCTACATTTGGGTATAACATGTGATAAAGTTCTCAACCTTTGATATTATGCGGTCGACAGAGAAAAATGTAAAAGCTTATATGTGTTATTCTGAAGCGTTTCTCGCCCTTTCATAAAGAAACAACCTTAAGGTGTAATTTAATCATGGCTCTGAGGTAGAAAGGTGCTCCACGGGTCAACGTTACCATCCGCCCAACGTATTTTTCATCTCGAGAAATGTTTTCGCGAACAGGTTTATCCTTGAAAAAAAACTGTAACCTTAGAGTAAATAACCTCAGTATTCTCTAAGCCACAAAGAATCTCTTGAAAAATGCAGGAATTACCCGGTTGACAAATTGCGTAGGCATTTTTTAGAATGTTGACTAAAAGGCCTTTCGTGGATTAAATTAAATAAAAAACCAGCCAAGCATAACTAAATAGGGCTCCCGCTATTAGTTTTACTGTGATTTTTACGTTGAAACATAAAAAAGGTAATAACTGGTGATAAACGAACTTGAATGTTTTATCTACCGATTGATTTATACGGCAATACGGGGTCCTGGGTTCGAACCCTGGCACGTAATTCTGACTTTAAAAGGGTACTGGCTTTTTTAAATATTCAATGATCTTTATACAAGACCCTAAAAGTAATATTGAATGATTTGTAAATATGTTTTATCTAAGCTAACGCATTATTGTCAACTTATAGGCATATTATACGAGTATAACCTGTATAACACATCAAAATATCATCGAATAGAAATCAGACAAAACTACATATAACTTTTATTATATAGCGTGAGATCACGTAATGTTATAGTTACGTATTTCATTCTTGATTTTTTTTAGATGAATAGAAATAAAATGCCCCGTAGGCTGAGTATCAAATAATTAGACAGGATATCAAATTCTTATCTTGACTAAATTATTTTCTTCTGGGAAACAATAATCGAATTATTTTCCAATTAAGATTTATATTTCTAGTTTGAAAGCATTCCTTTATTATCTTGTTGTTTCAATAAACACGATTTTACGTAATTATCAAATATCCTAGCTTTTAACTAAGAATAAATTCACGAATACTCCTTGATGCAATTAACTTATATGATCTATTAGATGTATGTATGATGATGTATGCATGAACGGAGTGATGAATGTAGACGAGGCATGGCAGGTTTGTAAAGACAGAGATATTTGGCACTCGGTGCTTTTTGCCTATCCCGTTAGGAACCTGGCGTAATGGTATGTATGTATTTATATATATTTAGTTTTATCGCTAAGTTTTGAACGTAACTAAAATATTTAATGGACCGATTAGTCTAGTGGTCAGTGACTGTTGAACGCGTAGGTTTGGGTACGAATCTCACCAAGGACAAATATTTGTGTGAGAGGCAAGAGAATATCTAATCTATATAATTATATAATGATATAAAAACGAGTTTTGAGAACCTAGCCTGGAACAGACGGCCATTTGCGAGTCGTGTTATCCCAAGTCCCTAGACATTCTGTGTATAATATTAGCATTTGGGCTTAGCAAATTTATCTAGGACCAAATACACTGCGTAAAAGCGAATGCTGGCTACGAACTGCCGCCCTTTAAAATGGCGTGGGAGAACGAGGGACTGTCAATGGAGCAGACGTTTAGAAATAAGGTCACCATGGAAACGGGACATTCTGGAAAACTCCAGGAGCTCCAACATGCGGATACGAAGCATGTACCGCGCTAACCTTTTCGGAGGCAGTGTTACTTAGCAAACAGAATACCGATCCCTCACCATAGCGTGAAGACCAATGAAAGAGAACATTGAATAATGTTTTTGTCTGGCATGAACTGATCAATTCCAGAACACCATTTCCAAAGTTTTATCATTACACGAGTAATATAAAAGCATAATTTTATTTCATTCGAATGATCTGAAAGCATTAAGGCCATGCTGCCTATGGACCGTACTTACGACGCTGCAACACACAACGCAAGTAAGGATGAAATTCCATAAAAATTGTGCAAAAGATTTATCACAGACGCACAAGTCAATTTAAGCGATACAGTAAAACACACCATTAACGTTTTATACAGTGCCAAGTAAAAAAAAACAGCACCTACATACGGGCTTGATTATTGAGTCGCTCGCTCCAATTACCCCAAATTAACAAAACTAAAAATTAATTTCATATTTCGCGACCGCAAATATCGGAACCGCAAACCGTAATTACGTTATAAAAACGTTTTTTCGAATTACATGCAGAACGGAATTAATCGTGCTAACCGTTGGAAACCGGAAGACTCATTCACGATTCGCCTAATGCCAATTATTATCAATAATTATTTGTTGCACCTGAGTTGATTTTTTTCTTGCTACGTAGCTTCACTACATAGTATAAAACAAAGTCGCTTTCTCTGTCCCTATATCCCTATGTATGCTTATATCTTTAAAACTACGCAACGTATTTTGATGCGTTTTTTTTAATAGATAGAGTGATTGAAGAGGAAGGTTTATATGTAAAATAATAATGGTATAGGGAAAGGTTTTACTCCAAATTTAAAACGTGCGGGCAACGGCCAGTAATGAATAAATCAAAACTACTGGATCGATTTTAGTCACTTTTTCAGTGAGTGACATAGGCTATATATTTTATATATATTTTATCAACCGTGCGAAGCCGTGCGAACCGCTAGTTTTTTATAATTTATGAATCTCGCTGTAAAAACAATGCACGGCATTCACACTTTACATATATTGGTAGAACGTCACTGACTGTTAATTCCAAATATTAAAATTTAATAGAAGTCTGTTGTAATATAAAAAAATATTTGAGGGACGAAATTAGAAGCGAGACCGAAATTAGGAACGAGGACAAAATTAGAAGCTAGGACGAAATTGGGAGCGAGGGTGATATTAGGAGCGGGGACGAAATTAGTTGCGAGGACGAAATAAGGAGCGAGAACGAAATTAGGAGCGAAAACGAAATTAGAAGCGAGGACGAAAATAGGAGCGAGGACGAAATTAGGAGCGAGGACGAAATTAGGACAAAAGACAAAATTAGGAGCAAGGACGAAATTAGGACCGAAAACAAATTTAGGAGCAAGGACGAAATTTGGCTACTATACGTTACCTGTCGCAAACAGAATGTTAATAAAACAAACAAACTTACCGATACATGAAAGATACTTCACCTAAAAATGAAATGTAAACGTAGAAATAGAAAATCATTATTTTAAAAATCTGTGAATAGTTGCCACTACCTCAAAACTATCTATTAACATTTTGAAAACCAGTGGCATGAGTTTACGGTTGTTTGTATTTCCAAATGTAATTTGTCACAGACGCCACTGCAGTGTGGACGTCCTCTGTCTGCACATAGTGTTTTCGTGAATTGAGCACAGTTTTTATTCACGCGTCTAATAAGTCACATTTAAATAGTGTGTGCAGTTATTAAACAAATTTGGGTTTGTGTCGATTTTTATAATCAAGTAAGTACCAGTAGACACAAATATTTATATCAAGACACAAATATAAATTTATAATGCAAATAAATTTATTTACGAGTATCAGTTACATGAAATAAATTATAAGATAAAAATGTTATCTTTAAACCGTAAATTCTTAAAGTTTCAATAATATGATTGAATTAATGTTTTTATTTTACTTAACACCCCCTTTTTGTTTTCATCTTGCTTTTATAGATTTCTCTAAAAGTATTAATAAATTAGTAAGACCAATTGACGAGTAAAATCTATTTTTCATTAGGTAGGTGCATCTTTCTTTGAGCGTAAATCCCAACCTCTTGTCTGTACTGTTATAATATATGAGCAAACCTCCCGTTTTTCATTAATGTGAGCCCATTACGTATACTAGTGTCGTAACTAGGTCAAAGATCACCCGCCCACTCCTGCTAGGTCATCGTGCTACATATACATAACATGTATTGTTAAACCATTAGAACTTTTCGTCGTATAATGTATTTGTGTTTTACTTTATATCTAAATGATATCACTAAAACTTAGAAAGCTACACATTTTACAGAAAAGTAAACTTTCTCATTAATAAAACTTTAATTAGATTAATAATCTAAACTAATCCAAACGGAACATCCTTTTGGTTGGTGTGTCTAGATAATTTATCTTCTCTACTTAGTAACATAATTAGGGTATATATGCGTAGGTACATAGAGTTT
This sequence comes from Aspitha aspitha aspitha, assembly GCA_018246895.1. NCBI lineage: Eukaryota > Metazoa > Arthropoda > Insecta > Lepidoptera > Hesperiidae > Aspitha > Aspitha aspitha. The sequence continues at coordinate 2,660 of DWGJ01000044.1, read as the reverse complement.
AATCACTAAAAAATATTTATACCTAGAAAAAAGTAAGAAATTCACAATATGAATGTTCGTAAACAACCGCAATAAGTAAATAAAAACTGCTGTATCGCAACCGTTTACACTTACACCCCTCCTTGGGGAGAGGAGGAGTGTGCTTCATATAAATATAAATCGTAGCAAATAATATGAATTTGGAATATAAAAAATACATAAGTATATTTTATATTAATTTTGTCTGTAACGTCACAATTAGTTGATTTTCGCTTTCTACTTCGAGGGAACTTCTTTGGTTAACGTAATTTATAATATTGATAATTATATTGATATTGATGAGATATATTGATATTGATACATGTACACGTGTTTGTAAATTCCTCAAATGATAGCGTAACGTGTTGGCCAACTGTATTTTAGCACGAGTCATCATGGTAAAAGCGAATACTGCTTATCATAATTTCGAAAATGTTATAGCAAACAACTTCGCCGCTTCTAACGTAACCCTCACGTAATCTTAGTCAGCCATGACACTTTAAGACTTCATACAATGCACGACGAGACTTTGTTTCTCAATCAAACAACATTCATCATTTATGAACAACCTTGTCACATACATAAAATCATTTGTGCTTATTAGTAGCAATGAAAACTGCCACGTACCTGTTTTTTGCTTTATACCATAATGTTGCCCACATTTATTTACTTACACAAACTTTACTATTACTACAGTTGATTTTTGTAACAGAGTTGCAGGGGATTTATTAAATGATTACAAAATGTAGGTCACGGTCGGCCGGTAACGTACTCGTATATGCAGGCGGCGAATACGACGTTTTCAATTGATAGTTTTACCTAGCATTACTACAGTACATGAACGGTGCTCCGCTAATATAAGTACCTACTCAGTTTGAACATTTCCTATACCTATTAGATTTAATATTACACTATATGTACTAAGTTTTTATGTGAATACCGACACACCTGGCGGATATCTGCAACGAACCTCTAGTGAAACCTGTGAAACTGTAAGAATGACTGGTGTCAGTTAGTTCAGTTACTAGTAGGTATTAATAATACAAATTCGTTAGTAAACATTTTTAATGTAGCTGCGGATATAGGACTGTAAGTATCCTTAGCCTCTACTTATCTATTTACAGTATTCGGTAATTAAGTTAGTGTTCCCTACGATACACTACTACTACACGTGGACCGGTATTCATACCCTTCACACCGAAACACAAATGCTTTTAATAATAATTGCTTCTCTGCAGAAATAGGTGTAACCATGGTACTGCAAAGGCCAAACCATCTAAAATTTCTGCCAAATAACAAGTACTTATACAACAAGTACAAAGTACATACAACTCAGAGGCGGCGTAACGCCCACACCGCTGACGGCCTCGCGGTGCAAAGGGCCTCACGCCTTTATAAACCCTTCTTTTTGCAGCAACTTTTTAGGTGGTAGAACCTGTATACGGTTCGCCCGGGGAAGTACCACCGCCACACCTATTTCTGCCGTAAAGCAGAACATTCTGTGTTTTGGTCTGAAGGGTGTGGTTGCCGGTCCACTTGTATACCAGAGGCGAACATCTTAGTCCTCAAGAGTAGCAACGCATCTGTGACCGACTTCTGACAGACTAACTACTAACACTTAGGTACTAACTAGACTAATATCACTAACAGTCCCTTTCCTGCAGTCCTGTTACTAAAGAACACTCACCAATTATTCTTATTAACACCTTATACTTACTGAATTCACACTAACAGTCCCTCCAGACCTGTTAGGAGTCGGTTACAGATGTCCATGGACGGCAGCAGCCACTTGTGATTGCTGCCTGCTCATTAGCTACTCTATTCAAATTTTAAAAAAAATTAAAACTTGCACCATTAGAGGGCCTCGCGGAATACACCTTGCCCACATTGAATTTCAATCTTGCGCTGCCAATGGTACAACTGGTATCCGATATTTTGTGTACATAGTAAGATACCACAAATAACCACTGCAAGCATACAAATTTAGCAAATAAATCATACGGTTAGATGCATCAAGGTTATGGTTGAAACACGAAGATTCCCGTTAACAACCATTTGTCACGCTCATGTCCATGAAAAGGAGGGTTATTCAAAGCCCTATGGTCAAACGGGTTTTAATGAAAACAAGTTTCCGGTAGACAATCCTAAACGTGCTTTACTCCAAACGTGTTTTAAAAAAATAGGTAGTATATTTATTTATGTAGACATCTATTGTGTCTGTCTTACCTCTATCTAAGTACTTGTGTATGTAGACCGACCGCGTCTTATCTAGATAGATAAATTTGTAATGTATTTTTGAAGTCCTAATTGTTTAGAGTACCAAGAATATTGCGCTTGAGAAAGTAAAATTAAAGACAAAAAAGTCTTGCACTGTTTCGTAACAAAGAAGTACATATCATAATTTAGTAGGCAGTTCAGATGATCCAAAATATCTGTCTTTTACTGTTTATTATATTACTAGAACCACTACTAGTTCTATTACTAGAACCAACGTACAGATCATTTAAATCTCATCACAAATAATTTTTACTAGCTGACCCGGCGAACTTCGTACCGTCTAACAGGCAATGAATGCCGTTTCTGACCTAGCCGTTTCACGGGCTGCCTCTCTTTCCTCTTGTGTTTGAGAAGCACGAATTAAG
>DWGJ01000043.1:0-54952 GCA_018246895.1 Aspitha aspitha aspitha | reverse complement strand
ATGTCACTCACTGAAAAAATGACTAGAATCGATCCAGTAGTTTTGATTTATTCATTACTGCCCGTGGCCCGCACGCAGTTAATTTGGAGTAAAACAATTCCCCTTTCCCTATACCATGATTATTTTACATATAAACCTTTCTGTTCAATCACTCTATCTATTTAAAAAAAACGCATCAAAATCCATTGCGCACTTTTAAAGATTTAAGCATACATAGGGACATAGGGATATAGGGACAGAGAAAGCGACTGTGTTTTATACTATGTAGTGATTTGTTTTTAATTTTAAATTTGTTTATTGCTTTTCGTATGAATGGGTGTTTTGTGTAATATATTCCTAGATTCCTATTAATTGTTTATCATTACAGAGCTATCTTAGTAGCATGTTATGCTTATTAATGACATCACAATAATCTAATATAAAATTTTATTAGATTTATTTGTTTATATTCTTTTGACGACTTCACTGTACGTTTATATTAACTCATAAAAGTCTTATGCATGAAACCATTTTTTGCCCACAGCTGGGTCCCTTCTTCCCCGACTGAGGAAAGCCTGGAGCTTACGGATATTGGAGTATTTAACTTTACCTAAAACACTACCAATTGGTAACAGGCATATTAAATGTTAACTTATGTTCTTTGAAACTAGATGAAGAACAAAACCGAATTTATATCACCGATAACTTCGTTCTTCTTGGCAAATTGCTTGTGATAAATTACAATTTCGCAGCAGTAACGAATCTCATTGACTTTTAATAGGGTTAGCGAACGACACCGCGGCGAAAGAAACGAACATTTATTTACATGTAAACAAGTTGAACATTTTTATTGCTGGCAACCCTGGCCGCAAAAACCTGAAGAAAAAAAACATCGTTTTTCTCCTTGAAGGCGACCAGTGTCCCGCTAATTTTAGAATTTATGCGTCAGCCCAACTTGTGTTTATGGCTTTTCTTTTCTACGCCGCACCGTGCAAACCTCGACTCTGTTAGCCAAACAATAGAGTTCAATGTCGCCAATGAACTGGATAAGGATGAACTAATCACATAAATGTTTGCGGAAATACTCCGTTTCAAGTTATCGCGACCGCTGCTTGTCTTCGTTGAATATAATCACAAATTTTTGATATACTGTAATTTGATGGTCATAACACCGCTATAACCTCGATGTAATCGTAAATAATAATCATTACTTCCTTCCGTTTCAACAGCTGATTTTCTACCACATAACTTTTCAAGTCCTAACAAAGGTTGGTTACAGATGGATGGGAGCATTGGTTACTTCAGGTTCATTTTCCGTATTCACATCTGGCTTTGGTAAGTTCGCGGTAAGAAAAACGTGAGAAAAATTTGCACACATTGGAGTTCTCGAAAATATTCTCCAAGATTTTTTCTGCACTTTACCAGCGTATTATGTTATAGCCATAAACCTTAAAATCATTAAAAGTACTTTAAAAAATAAAACCGTGAATATATTTCCGTATGCAAATGTTGTCGCAACAGACCATAATTTTAGATTCTGTCAATCTCGGAGTTGATTAAGACGCAAACCCGACACGCTGCCGTCGTGCCGAAGCCGAATTATACGGGGCGCTTCTTTACATAATTGTGAGCGTGACGCGCCCGTTTGTTTAGTCTGTGGTGCTGCTGTTACGTCACTTGCATTTGGCGCGCAATTTTGACATAAGTAAATGACACATTGTATACACAACAATTTTGTCTATGCCACAAAGTGTATTGTTTGCTTAATGTCTTCCGGTGATGAAGACGGTATTAATACGACTCCTATATATTGGGACTGAAATGTCTGTATGTGCTGTTATCCCAAGATTATATATACAAATTTCAAGCCTTTCCCTTACATAGTTATACGAATCTCTCGAGTTATTAAGTTTTACAAATATCACCAAAATCCATAGGCAATATTAAGATGTTTAGTATAAGTTGTACAGTTTATTTAGTCTGTGGCCATTCAGTTTATTTGTGATTTGTTGATTCAGTCACTTGCATATTTAGTGCAAAAGCTGCGTGCATAATTATGAACATTTACATTTCCTACGAAATTCTGTAAGCGCACTTAAAATGGACAACGTTGTAAAATTTCTTACGTTATATATGAAACATTCTATGTAATATACATATTTTATTATCTATTTCATTATTGTAATAGCACCTATAGCCCAATATACAAAACGTTTCAAAATACATAAATGCATGTAGCTAGAAGTCAATATATTTATTCGTCACATTAACTTTTCATAGATTTGCAACATCAGTGTGGACTTTAATAGCTACGTAAATTTAGAAATTTACTCATTTACAATTATACTGAAATACTAAAATGTGAAGCATTCGAGAACGCAGCAAAAAGGATATTACAAATGCAGAATGACAAATATTTTGAGTCACGGCTGCATATACGGTGGGTATCTACATATGTTTACATCGGTCTAAAAAGAGAATCAAAACTAAAACACATTTACGACTTCAACTGACCGGAAAGTGAGTCACGATATTATTTATGCGTACTTATTGGCAAACAAAGGCCAATCAATGGACCAATTCATAAAACTACACCCGACGGAAGGATGTTTGAGTCAATTTGACGTCTTTCGATCACTTATAGTGAACGCAGCGTAAAAAACATTGGAACAGATTATAAAACGCACGAAGAGAAATTCCCGCGCTTTTATGCTCTTGAGCAGCGATCCGTTAAAAGCAAAGGAATTCATATTGTACCGTCTAGTTTTCGGAATTTTTAATTAGCGTTATAAAATGAAAACGCAGCTAATATTGCGTGGATAGTACGTATATAAATATTTTTAATGAGTATTCTTGGACAGAATGAATTTTAATAATGAAACATTAATAAAGCGCTTGCAGTCGCCCGACTGTTAAATACAGACGATAATATTTGAGTTAAATGAAAAAAGGTGAATGACCTCGTCGTCTGTACTAAGAGCAAACATATTTATGGTTAGGGACCAAGTTAAAAGAAAAATTAAGTTTGTGTTCTGCGCTCAAATTCTAAAATATATAGGTTCATAGTATAGGACGAATATGCTGGACTCAACAGAGGTTTCTCGTCCGGTGTTAGTGTGTTACGTTGGTATGCCAATAACAAAAGTGATTTAAAACCAATCAAGCTGACTTTACCGTCACCAATGCCAACATTACGAAACCCTGTAATCAGCTGTTTGTAAGGTGCAAATGGGGACTTCACGCTCAATTTAAATTGCATTTAAACTGGAAATACTCGGATTAAATGCTTCTTGTCACTAATTGTGCTGTAATAGATTTGGATGAAATCTTTTTATCACTTACATCTAACATCGAAGCAGTGGAAATTTCGTACTCTCATTTCATTTTATCTATATTTTGATTTGTTGTTTTAAGACAGTAAATTCAATCATCATAAAACCTACATGCTTTAAGTAGTACCCTATAAACAAATATATATTATAGTTCTTAAAGGATAAAAGGATTTATATCATAACGTTTAATTACATTTATATATAGTTAACAATCTACCGAAACGGTATCACATAATTTAACTAACTGCACGAACTATTCAAAACAAGAAAGTAACAAATGACGTCACTTTTCATTTGTAATTACATTAAACAACGGCTTTTCGTACAAAACTAACTAACTCGTATTTATTTCCGTTCTCGCCATTTTGTAAGAGCGAGATAGCACTATACGAACAGTAGGTATAGCATTCAAACGAATGATATTCAAACGTCGAAACAAATGGTATTCCAATCGTTCGAAATTCAAATTAAAATGCTAAAGTCGAACTGTTACGTGTTTGGAATAGTTCAGTTCAGTACCTACCTGAGCTTGATGTCTCTCGTCGCTGCGGTAGATATTCAAGCCCAGCGATGGGCAAACATGTTAGCAGCCAGACAGTTACGTCAATCTAGATAGAAGTAGTTTTACTACTATAACTAAAGTAATTTCATCTGATTAATAATTTCGAGATTTTCAAATCGTTCCAATGGTATAGTGTACCAATTCGCCTTAAACCATGACCCAATGCTGGGACCAAGCCTAATGCCCAATTGCAGGAGGCCGCATACATCAAAGGCCTTTTTTCAATTCAAATTCAAATTGTTCTATTCATTATGCGCTGTATACACACACTCAATGAAGGTCATGTTCTAGTCACTGTACTTCGGCTTTGTGCGCCCCTCAGGCTATAGTAGACCGGGAGAAAAAAGCCGGCGAAAACTTTTATTCGTAAAGCGCAACTCTCTAAATGATATAAATATCTTTAAAGCGAACACAGACACAAGTAAAAAATCTCTTCCCTATATGAAGAACGCGGGCGAGGAAGCGTAGATTCATTCGGGCGAGCACAGGAAGGTCCCAATTGGACGCACCGACTGGCACAATCGAAGGATGGACGCGCCTGGCGTTTATAGCGCTCCTGATATTAATACACAATAGGAATGCTCGATGAACATCGATGTTCGATGATCATCGATGTTGAGAGCAAAAACATCGATGTTTTAACATCGAAGCTGCAATACGAAAAACATTGTAACATCGATGTTAACAGAATCGATCATCGATGTTAACTCGCGGCCTCACACACGACCAAATGCAACTTATGTAACAAATTATGTCTTCTATGAACGCATCCACAAATCAATTTAATCAAATTCTGATATTCTGAACGCGTATTCATTCCCGCGCACTTTATGTTCTTCTTTATCAAAATTACTTTTCCTTCAGTTAATTGATAAAAAATATTGGAATATGTAATTGTTATATGTATTTGTTTTATTTTTTCATAAATTTCTAACGATTTCACTGTTTTATTTCTTCGTCAATTATTAATACAAAAATCATCGATGTTATCCAACATCGATGTTCGGTTTTCGATAAATATCGAACATCGATGTTGGGCTTTCGATTATGATATCGATGTTTTTTCAATATCGACATGCCTAATTTGACATCGATCTATAGAGTCTATAGATATATATATATATATATATATATAGACATAATATAGTCTATAGTATAGACATTTGACGTTTAAATTCAGACAAGTGAGCTATTATAGCGGCTTAGAACTTGATTGAAATAAATGTTGAAATTTGTATATAAATAGTCGTTTTGAATATTATTGTATGATGTTCAAGCCTGTCACTGATAAATAATCGAAAATATAAAAATTATTATTAATTTAACTAATGATTAATACTTATAATAATAATATTTATTTTATTTTATATCGAAAGTTTGAAAATATCGATAAGCTGTAATATTTATAATACCCACAGTATGAATAATAATTACCCATAATCCATTAATGAATTGTTCATTTATTACCGCCTTATTGATTTTACATTATCCATTATTATTATTGATTAATTCAATCGGTAATTCACACATGAAAATTTACGTCTGCTGGTATTGATGGTGTTATACAAAATAAAAATTCAAGTCAAGTAGTCACTTGTATAATATTACGTAACAATATTTATAACATAGCAGCAAGTAGCGTCCTTTTTCGTTCTCAAGTTGCCAAGAACTGCAATGCAAAGTGCCTTGGAAACTATTACAGTAACAGCGCTTTGATGTGAAGTTACTAGCCAGTGACGATAAGGGCAGTAAAATTGTCATTGACGGTAGACTTAACGGCAGCCAAAAAGCACCGAGTACCAAATATCTCTTTCTTTGCAAACTTGACTGCTTCTTCAACATTCAGCACAATCTTAATTTCATTTATATAAAATTAATCATTCAATAACACTCTCTTCAGATATAGTGATAGATAATATGCAAAATTATGTTCATTTATATATAATTACTAGTAGACCTGACCACGCGTTGCCGTATATTAAATCATATATGTCAAAATCCCATACCATGATGTTTATCCGACTAAGTGTTGTCCTATTGAAAAACCTAGTTCTGTCCTAGAAAACATTGATTTTGCAATAAAACAATGAAATTATCAATTGAGATATAAAATATCCTATCTTTTAAGTTGGACTAAACAATAAATATGTACAAAATTTCATTGACATTGGTTCAGTGGTTTCGGAGATTACCGCAAGTGGACATCGTGACACGAGATAAGGATATATCATATTGGTATACCTATTGTAAAAAAATATTTTATGAGTACTTAAGAAACTATATTAAAAATAATCACGTGACAGTAAATAAGATATAGTGTGTTGACATTTATAAATGAAATAAATCCAATCGTCAAGAACTTCACTTAAAAGTTTTAACAAAGCAACATTCGTAGACATTTTTAAGTACTTAGAACTTTGGATCCGAAGAAGTGCTTTACAAGTGGAAAGTGGAACTTACTTTAATAATCAGCTATGCACGAGACGTTGATTTAGTAATTTTAATAGAATCTAACCTCTCTTTATATCTTCTCTATTTAATATTGTTTTAATGAAGTCTTGAAATAAATATTATATTTTGTGTTAAAACTTTTTAACCTATTTATTTGCAGTAGGTACATGCCACGTTTACATGTCATACAATTCTTCTGAAGGCTTAAGATTTCACGAGCCAGCCTTCTTTTAAAACCTTTCATTGTTAGTTTAACGATTAAAAAGCAGACGGAAATCAAAATATAAGGTAAACATAACAATTTTATGTCTCGAGTAAGTTAGTACTTGATGCTAAGAAAGTGTAGTACCTAACTATGTTTATCAGTCAAATAATGAAAGCTAGCATTCGTTACGTGATTTTATTAGTTGAGTGTTCTAAGTGCGATATTGTGAAAACATGTCGGTTATACGAGGGCTGGGGTAGGCATGCACCCCAATCCCTAACCAACCCTAACTTTAAGGGCCGACCCTTGCCGGTTAAGTTCAGATTGTAAGGCTATCTATAGATAGCTCTATGCTTCCTTCCTTAATTGAATTTCGTTGGCTTTGAGTATTTAATATATACGACATTTCATGTACGTAAGTAGGTATAAGTACCTACTTATGCGTAGATAAATGTTTTAAGAATAGTAAATAAATAATTAACTGGGGACAATTCCACACACGGCTGTCTGATCTCAAATTAGACAATTTAATGCCTGTGTTATGGTAACCGGACAGCTGATAAACATACATATATACATACGATATAGTACATATATACATACATATTTTGGAACGAAGTTCCTTACGGCAGGCTTGGCGAAGATCGGAATTTATATTACGTCCAGACACAGTATAAACAAATGTGCTCATCACACAAATGTTTGTCTTGGGTGGGAATCGAACCCACGACCTCCGGTTATGCAGTCAGGGTCTGTAACCATTCGACCACGAGGCCAGTCGAGTGGTTAGAGACCCTGACTGAATAATGATAAATACTTAACGTAGTACACTTTTATGAATATTACGTACTTAAAATATTTGTGTCTTAGCGGATCAGTCACCACGGTGCTATAATTTTTTTGTTTATTGTTATTAAAAGTATGAACATATCTATAATGATTTGTGATATAATGATTAGATTATCAGTATAAATCAGATAAATCATACAATTACGCTAAAGCGACTTACGATTTTATTTATTTTTGAAATCTTTTACTACATGCTACTTTTCAATTTTCCAGTTTGAGTAGGTAAGTGGTAAACTTTGGAATACTTCTTCGAATCTAGTCGTAGAGTTGAAATTGAATAACAAACGGGAAAGTGGTAAAGTCTAACAGAAGATTTTGATAATATGTTGGAGAGAACATTTCCATTCTAACTTTGAAATTGGTTTTGTATAACTAAACTGCGATTGCAGGTAAAAAATCGGAGTGTACAAGAGTAGTTTTGTGGACGTAAGTGGTGTAATCTGATGCTGTACTATCATTTAACACGTAAAGTAAGTGTTCAGCGCGGCGGAACACGGAATGAGTGTCGAACCACCCCTGGGCTGAGCTTGTCAGTGGCGGGAAATCGAGGAAAACGCGCGCACACGGGGTGGCGTTCATTCCGTGGTGGAGCGCGCGGCCGCGCGCCGCTCAATCGATACACAGCCGCTTTTATAAATTATATCAACATTTTTACAATTAAAACGCCTTTACCACACATTGAACATGGAACGGGTGTAAAAGTTTAAATCGGTGACCGTGACATTGCGTCAGTGTAACGTAAAACGTAACTGTTGCTGCCACAAACAAGTGCGACGTAATATCGTTTTAGAAGGACTGGGTAAGAGAAATACATAATTATTGGCACGTTGTGATGACCTACTTATCGCCTTGATTTCCGAGGACGGGTTAACGGCTCCTATTGTGTCAACGCCATTTATGTTCAATCAATGTCTGTAGTCACTTTTAATTTCCGTTAGTTAAATTAAATGTTTTTAATTCCAATAATCATTATTCAAACAATACTACGAATTGAAATATAAGTAGCTATGAGAATATGCACAATAGTATTAAAAATATGCTTCATTTATTCAATATGAATATGTTTCGTTTTGTAAAGACAAGAATCTGTTACTAGGTAGTTAATACAGCTACTATAATAACAGCTAAAATTAATTACATTAAATGTAATTAAGACAATTGTTAGTAAGTAATCGTTAAAATTGCGTCTAAAACATAATACAGAAGGTATTGCGTGCCAAAATGTCCCTCAATGTTTAGGGTGCCGGCTGAAATGGATAATGTCGGAGCAATATTGCGCCTCATTCTTAGTTCTTAGGACACCGTCAAACTTGATTTATTTGTGAATCTACATAGCTGTTGTCGATGTGCAGTATACGAGTACATACTTACTGTCTGTGGTCTATAACAATTAGTAATTGATAGTAACATACAACATTTTTACGTTTTATTTATGAACACCTCTATTATTATTCCATGTAGTGGTTTTAGATCTGTTTTTGAAATAAAAGACTTATTTCTATGCACATTTATGTAGGTTATTGTATCAGCTACATCTATAGAGATTATGAATACGACTCTTGAAATACGGTATTATGGGTTATTAGTAGTTCAGAACGTCATATCTAGAAAACTATTGCTGTAGATATTCATTCTTATTTCTTATTCTCAGTTCGTTTTGATTTATCTTAGTCGTTATTAGTTACTCGTAGTATTAACTGATGTATGTGTATAATACCATAAAAATGGTTGGCAATAAAGTGACTGCTACGGTGGACGCTTCATGAGATTCGAACACTGTCTCCAATTATTAATAATTTTTTTTCAACTGAAGCTCTGAAGAAGTAGTGAATGTCGTCGCCCTTGCGTTTGGTACGAAGCCAAATGACCTGCGCGTGCCAAATCCTTTCAAAGAGTCCAACACCACGATTTATTTCATCGCGAAGGATTAAGCTAATCTAAGGAGTATAACTTAAGAGGCAACCTAATATAGGTATATAATATTACTATTACCGTTTTCGAAAAGCAATATCACTGTATTAATGTAATGTAGTAAAGCCCTTAAAAAGAGCAAAGGATATTGTTGTATGTGCCACATAGTAATAACGGGAACTCAGTCTTTCCCCTCGAGGATGTGAGTGCAATAAAAATGAGAATAGATGCAGCTTCGTTCTACAGGTGTGGTGGGCTTGAATGAGAAATTCCTGAGTCTTTGTTTATTGCGGGGTCGATCTCCCGATCACTCCCATCACTCCCATCCATACAGCTGTTTTGAAGAAGTTCAAAAGTCGTTGAAGTTATCGAATTTAGATCTTCTCTGAACAACATTGTACAAGCGGTTTTGGTAACGTTGGGTATGTTAGCGGGGGAGACTGCATCGTTATACTTACGTTTATTGCTAGTTTGGCAAAGTTTCACTTTATAGCGCAGTGCTGTTGTACCTTCATAACGGGCAAGTATTATAGTTTACATGATGTTGGTTTGACCGAATCATGTATACTTATATAAACTCATCTAGGTCTAAAGTCCGCCCTAACTTTCGTTAAATTGTATGTTCATTACGGAGGGGGTGAATATTGTGTCCAGACACGTTATATAAATTTAGGTCAAGCTGTATATAAGCTGTATATGTGTATATGTATATAACTTAGCATTAGTAAAGTTATATAGACTCATTAGCACATCGTTAACTTGAACCTACATAGCGTGTATACCATTTTCAGATTATATTTAATGAAAATGTGCCAATTTACTAGCTATTCCATCATTTTATATCGCAGACTTTCGGAGATTATTTTAAATAAAGAAAGACAAGTTACTCGTGGAATTAAATTCCCAAAATTTTGCTTCGAAGTATGCACGTAAAGAATAAATGAGGTTTGCCTTGAAATAAAATCTCTCCCTCTGCAATGCCCGAAAATGGGACATGAAAATGGATGGACATATCGTTCAGCCGAATTTTGAACTGTCCTCGACCGAGTAGGTTACCTACATTCCTATCTATCTATACCTACTTATACATATGGCTTCTTGCTATAGTAGCAGCTTTAGAGAGCATAGTGTCATCTTTAATAACAATATCTAAGTGCCGAATTAAAGTAAGTATTTTATTTTAATGGACATTAACAACGACACTAATATCGGGTATGCAGACCTGGTTGTGTTGACAGTTATGAAATGTTGTAGTGATCCCTGATTTTACCTTAAATATTAATCAGTTTCAGCCACTAACTTATTTCCCTATCAATTCATATGGGCGGTGATTGCATACGCTTACCGAATATGAGATGAAATATTTTGCTTAATAAGCAATTTATTTTGCCTTAATGCGATTGTTTGGAAAAAAATGGACAGCAAATGTAGTTTCTTGAGTTGGTTATAATCATAACTAATAAATACTTTAAAACGTTTAGTAAACTATCTGATAGATGCTGACCGATACCTTTTTACGCCATGTGAATGAACTAACAGCATTTTCTATTTAAGCCTGACATACCTCAGACAGCGTTGATGGACTAGTTTGCTGCACATACATACGTTCGTTCTTACCACGTTCACAAGAAAACTGTCGCCTTATATGAGACTAGGTTTGATATTCAACGGTCTGGTAAAATGTATACCTATTATATGTCTGTATAACAAATGAATTTCCTGAACTCCCCAATCTGACAGCGTTTTATCGGCTTTCGATAACGATACTTTTTTGTGCAACGTGTAGACATTGTTATGGTAATTATGTTTGGATCTTACGTCAACGGGTATCAGAAGGGCAAGAATAGTTACAGTGAAAGTGCTTTTGTCATCTCCATTGGTTGAATTGCGCGACGTGGTGTCGCCGCAAGGAGAGGATTTTGGGCCTCTTTACTCGGGCATTCTAAGGCAACTTCCCCCTTTTGCCCGACGATTTTTAGTGATATTTTAATATCGAACAAATATTTTGTAAGTTGTGGTCAATAAAATAACATATTTGAGAACCCTTTACATTCTAAAATACGGTTTTATTGACCATCAATAGTTGCTGATGGATTTCGGACAAGTGTGTTTATTGGTAAATATAAATGAAATGTTAAGAGCGTTACTGATGATGTTATGAGCATCGGCGACTATCTAACTTGTACCAGGCAGTCGTTCTTATTGGTTTCGTAACAATCGCTGAACCTTATCGGCGATTAATTGCGATTTAAGAACTTTCTACAAATGCCTTCTCTAATCCGTAGCTCAAGTAACTCAGTGGATTGACTTTCTATGAGCATACTTGTTTAAAGTCTGAGAGATCACGTACATACGGCATGTTTTACTGTAAAATGATCCCGACAAACCTAGATTTAAGTAAGGTAGTCAAAAATTTTGTACGACTGAACCTGGTCAGTGAGACTTCACTGTGAACTGGGAGCTTAGCGGTCGATACCCGGACCAAGACAAATAATATTTGTTGTGGTATCCGTATTAATTTGTTTTATGTTTGACTGTTAATTTATTAACATAACTATTTATATACATATGTAGTTTAGCCGCCTAATTTAGATCTTAAATCTTTGTTCATCCTTCAGATGTATTTATTATACATAATGTATAGTAGATACAAAATAATGATAATTCCCTCTTCAATTTTGTATACCTACGTACTTTGGAGATCCACTTATGAATAAGTAGTAAGATAGTAGATAGTAATAGTAGATACGCTAGCATTTGCCTCGATCTATCATGATGAAAATACAAAACCCGCTCTAATATTACTAGTATAAGACTCAGAATTGTTTCTAATATTGTTTATATTGACATCACCTACTAACTGCTTGTCTATTGTAAATAAAAGATGGTTAAAAAGTAGGTTTATACCTACCTATTTTTTATTCATTTAGTACCATCGAAGTTTATCGATTGGTTCATTTATCACAAGTGTCAGCACGAATAGAACGCCGTGGCTTGCAGATATTCGCCAAGTTGAGTGATTAAAGTTTGGCGACACTTGACGACTCTGCTCGGCCGCATAATACCACACGGAATGCACAATATTCTCGTATATGCAATCTGTTTAAAAATAAATAGGTAGTAATATTAAAACGTGTATAAAATTGCAGTGAATTTTCAAATGCATCTTGTTTCTGAATGACGTGATGCTTAGACGTGTTTGAAAACCTAAAAGGACTCAATAGTTTCTGACCTAATGGTGGTGGTGATGGTGAGGTTGTAGTTCCTCTTTATATCGATAACATTTTTATGGAGATTATATTAGTATAGATTCATAGGAAGTTTTATTAGGAGTAATTACAAAATGAAGTACCTACTTACACAAGTGAAGTTAGGTAATAATTAAGTACCCACGAAGAGTTTGAATTTGGGAGAAATGAATTTATTCTTCTAATTTGACGCTATACAAACTATTTATTGTTTGAAATCATTCTATCCAACCTTTTATGAAAAAGATTGATGGAATTTTAAAAAACAGCGAAGTTGCTTTTGTACAGTCAAAGAGCCGTAATTAATTTACTTTTAATTAAATTCTCAACTAGATTGCATGGTCACGAACCTCTTCTTACACGTAAATTGGAATAAAATTATATACCTACATTTTAAAGTATCAGGCCTTTCTTTGAGGAAATCTTTTACTGTAATGATGTAAAACTGATTTATTGCAATGCGCGACTGCGCGACCAAAACGTGGTGGTATTAAATCTCTTAACAAATAAAACTACACGAATGTTTAGTTTTAGGCCTGCAACAATGAAATTTTTAACTATGTTTAGCGAATTCGTTAAATTCATGCATGCTTCCCTCATAATATACGTCGTCATATTAGCGACACTAGTATTCCTAACGATCGTACTGAAGTATTGAAACTCGTATTATATTAATAAAGAACATACAATTTTGTAAAAGCAGCATTATAATACGTTTAATAACTTAACATGTTACGATTTTAAGAAAACTGTAGGAATATTGTAGCTGGAAATCAGTTCTTATCACTCGTAGTTCGCACAGAATTATCGATCAAAGGCAGAGGAGAAATGATCTTGAAGTCGTCAAAGGGACGCTGAGTGCACAATTAAGATGCGTTGATAAGATAGTCGCTTCGCTGACATTTAAGTGGTTCTGCAATAAAGAATTATGTAAAACATTACATTTTACATTATTAGACTAGTTGCATACACACTTTTTATATTTCGTAAACGATGGTCCAAACACTAAATGTACCAGGGCATGATCGTGTTTCGAATGTCGTAAGCAGACACCTTTTTTCTTAACTCTTGTACATGCGATAAATATAACTTTACTTTTGGATCAATGCTAGAGAATCTTATGTAGCGCTATACCATGATGTTTACCGCTTCATGAATATTTCAAAATGATGGTCATTCAAAGATCTACTTAGGCACAAGGTTTGCTTGGAATGTTTCATGTGTTCTAGTGTTCTAAATCCAGACTAGTAAGACACATATAGTAGGTATATCAAACTTACAACCGTTTTATGATCGGATTAAAATATCTCTTATTCTGAATACTAAGCGAAGGCTATCATTTTATAAAAAAATTCAACAGACAAATAGGTAGCAAGATATTCTCTTTGCTGCTTGATAAACATTTAACAAATATAGATACATACTCGTATGTTCGGTCTTGCTTTAAAACGGAATTTTACTTGCAGATGGCGTATTGTATCGTATCTCAGCGAGCATTCTATCTGTAAACCTGAGACAAAATGTTTTCTTTCTCTTGTCTCTATATTTAATAGAATAGGTCCTAGTACTAGATTGCAACCAGACAGCTGATATACCTATTACATATTAAATCGGTGAGATTCGAATCCACAACCATCGACCTAGATACCAAGTTCACTAGTCATTGAAACAAGAGGTTAGTCAAATAACAAATGAAAAGACATAATCATTGGATTATATTACGTACTTATTATAAGTCGACATCACTTCCAGTGATACATACACTAATGAGGGCTCTCATGTTACTTCATAAACATTGTAGAATAAACATCTACCAAGATTATTAAGAGTGGTCATTTGATTCCTTATCGTAGCTAGTATGGGAATGTGGAATTTGGAAATTGGAAGCGGTTTGTGCCTAAACGCGGTAGGTTGTCGTAACTTATTTGTCGAGTAAAGTCGGCATAATGAGAGCACGATTGAGTTTTGGTAACTTGGTCGCTACGGGCAAAGTGTGCAGTTCCGTTTAGATTCTTCTAAAAGTTGCGCAGATAATCTCGGTTACTGTAACCATAACAAATGCAATGATAAAAGCTTTTGCTTAATGAGGTGGAAGTTGTTACTTAATATGTAGAAGTTTGAAATACTATATATGAAATGATGTAATATTCTCTAAAGCACATCATTAGATTATGCTTTCTCGGTCTTCAATCCCTAGCTCTGCGTGTTCCCTTTGTATTTTTGTATGTATGCGTCAATGTTTTGTATTTTAAGATTAAATAATACATTTGAATTTAAATTAGTCACACGTTTCCTATATTACATGATACAAATTCATATTCGTATGATATTTGTGGAATAGGCTGAAGTTATGTTGGCAGGCGTCTAGGTAATTCTAATAAATGTTTAATATCGTGTAGCCAGCAGAGCAAGTTGACCCATTTCGTGTTACAGCGTTAGTTCTGATCAATACGTAGGACCTTCAGTGAAATATCTACGACACTGCAATAACATTTCGTAGAGACTTTTACAAAGGCCGTTATACTGAAATATTCAGTGATATCGCCGAGCGTCGTGCCATTTTTAACGATCTATCTTGGCTTTTACGGGTATTTAGTAATAATGTGTTAAACAACGGTGATGTAGTCGTGTGGAATGGATTGGCATACCAATCATGCAAAACATTGCTGTAACGATATTGGTGTATCTTTGTACTGATGATAGAGTATTTTATTTTGTCTTTAGGTAATCTACAAATATTTTAATTTAGTCGAACTACACCCAATCAAATCTTTAATTGATACTTATCTATTTCCAGGGTTTCCTCTCAAAATCGGTTACGGGTGATCGCCTCCTCAAAACTGATCAGCTGTAATGGCGTAATATATCTTATTAAAGAAGAAGAAAATCGACGCGGATGTACTTCTTTAACAATAACTACGAGGGAGAGGAATCCAAGATGGCGGCGGCTCCAGCGGCGTCCTGTATCAGCACGGAGAATGGCTGTGTCATGTTCGATTGCCTCATTCATCTTTGGGAATGGTAAGTGAGACTTTGATCGTTCTGCTCATTTATAACCTATTTTTCTTTTGTTTCACCTTACAGAAATAAGTACAAAATGGCGCCAAAGGAAATAAGTACAACATTTATTATTTAGTTGTCAAGTAACTTGCATAAATCCGTGTAAACTGTCTACTTTAGTCTCCTAATTAATTTTCAAGTATTTATCAATTTATTCTCAGTTAGTAAAACCAAAAATCAAATAGATAAAACTTGTTTAAGTTCCGAAAGTTTAACAATGAAATAATAATACAAAATAATGAGTAAGTAGGTCTCTAGCAGTTCAAATAATTATGCTTTATGGCTGGAATTTCTTGAAGACGGTTGAATGACAGGTGGATGATTTTAAAATATCAAAATATACATAACAGTAAATGCGTTCTCCTATTCACGTTGTATTGTGTTAGAGAAATGAGAATATATTTATGTCGTTGTTATAATTGTTACTTCTGAGATTTAGATAGAATATAACGACCTCAGGATTGCTCCATAAATGCAGTAGCTGTGCTGTGCTTATTTCGAAATCTGCTAGATACCTACGTAGACGTCTTCTATCTATTAAAGTTAATGTTAATACATACAATGTTATATAAAAATTCTCGTATCTCGTACATACTCGGTAAAATACCGTGAGCATTCTTTTGTACCTCTCTATACGCAGCCCACAAAGGCTTTCCTGCGACAGGAAAATATGCACATACATTGTGGCGCGTCCCAACGTTTGCGTTTCAACCACATACTCAGCCTGAGCCATATATTATGTAGTTTCTGAAATGTCTCAGATTTTTTTACGTACATAGAAGCATCAATATGGTTCTATGAGAATCTAATTATTCTGGACAACCGACAAGATACTTTTTCTCATACTTACGGCAGGTAGCTTTGACTGACCATAATTATTGCTATTTGTATATCAAGCTGCTAGATAAGAAAGTATTCCATTTTGGAAGACCTGGAGTGAAACTTAACACGCTGATGCACTGCAAATTGTTCGAGATTTGGCTAAGTGCAGTGCATGCATTTAGCTTCCATGGAGCCGACTGCTCCCAAGAAAATACATTTATGTCTTGATTTGAATAGCGTAGCGCATTGAATTCTTACGAGCCAGACTACTTTTGCAATTGTTTAGGCTTACGTTTTATCGGGTAGGTATATTAACTTTACGGAGACCAAAGGTATTTAAATAAATAGATAGTCATTAATTTTTGTGACGATATTTGGCACGTTATTTTAATAGGGGAATATTTCCAGAATATAACTGGAGTGTCATAGCAGAGATTAATTTAATTGGCCACGTCAGGTAAAAGACGTCATGAATAGAATTTAAATTATTAACCCCGTAGAAAATGTTCTCGTTGAAGTTCTTAAGATTTTTTACGATGAACGGCGCTAGCAACGTGGACAATGGGTTACGTGGCGCTTAGTAAATAGTCGGTAGCGACTTTGAAAAGAAACCTTGCTTATAGCTACACAGCCTATGCTGCGGTTAATGAAAGTCTAGACGTATTGTTGGTAACTACAAAGAAAACGCTCTAAAATTAGTTAACTCTCAAAGTATCTAGCCATTGCATATAGGATTAAGTTTATTAGTTCTTATGAAGACTTAGTAAGTGTTATATACTTGCCACGTGGTACTAAAACAAACCCAATGTTTAGGCCCAATGTCATTCATTTCATAAACATTGGGAAGCAGTTATGAGTAAGAAATCTAGACTAAATACCCCGTACTGTAAAATACCTACTGATTAATGTGTAGATGTATTTAGAGACACGAGAGAGTAAACTCAAAAAAATTATCCACTTCGTGAATTGCAGCGCTTCCTGGATTATTATTGAGTTAATGAGTTTGGTAGTTCCGAATTTTGTCTGCGAACTTATATACGGTTGGTCGTCTGTATTAATTGTAGAGTGATGGTATAATAATAAAAATAAACATATAATTTACCTCTTTATTCAGTTGTTTCGACTTGAATTATGTTTTAATCAGTTATGACCACATTATTTAAATCAATAGAACCTTGTATTAATAGTAAGATTTAAATTTAACATTAAAGTCCTATATTAGGTTTTATATTTATATCCTTGGGTACTCAAAATACATTTCACTATAAAATGGTACCTAAAAATTCTGATCCAGTTAATGAAAACAAGTGTTGGGTTGATTGTATCAATACGAATTTTGTACTGTTAGTTTTATTTACGACATTTGTTATTTTCAAAGCAATCACAAATTCCCGAATTACGGAACATTTGGTTACATCGTTAATCTAATCTTAGATCAAAAGTTTTTGGCAACGAATGTGAGTTTGGTTTCAATCACGTCAAAGCAAGTTCCACAACACAAGAATCGTAATTTTAAACTGTGGCAAAAGTAGCTTTGGAAATAAACGTAATTGGAATTTATATTGAAATTAAAATCCGGTAGCCATGTTTATCCTACCTAATAATTTTTGCCTACTACTTTGATCTTAAATCTGTTGTTTTATTTACAGCGTTTAATTACGCGTTTTATTTGCTTTCATAGTTCACGATAATCCTTAATTCATACGTAGGGTTCATTAAATTTCGCAGCCATGAGACATAATATACAAGTGCATATGTATGTAGGTACCTATTAAGTTATTTTAAGAGATAATTTTCACTACGATTCAAATCGGATGAACTTTTCTATTATAATTGTGTACAAATTACATTATAAGTGCATTTAAAGCGATGTTTTTTTAATTGAATGAATTCACACTTTGTACCCTTGATGAAAAGAAACAGGCCTTGTTATTTTTTACTTTCTAGCTTGATGTGCTTGATCTTTACTCATTGAATCTGTGACTATTATTGTGACATGCCATTCTGGAAATTTCCATGATAGTTTCCAGACAAGTGGCGATGGTTGAACGCTTTTTGCTTCTCTTTGATTATTTTTAAAGATAATTCTTAACGAGAGTTCTTCTTTAAGATCGTAGATGGCGCTATACCCATTTTAAAACTCTCATTTAGATTTTGTAGAATTGAACATTGCAGAGTAGGTATTTACCTATATATAATTTTACCTTAGAGCAAATGGCAATATAGTCGTTCCTGAATTATGCGTTTAAAGATGATGCGTTTAAATGAGTCGTGACCCGACAGGTATTACTTAGATTATTTTATTAAGCAAGCCAGTCGTTAAATGAAGACAATAGTGGAATTACCTACGTATTTTTTCTACTATTGTTATTATAAAACTTTAATAACAACAAGATCCAATATATTCTAATATTTTGAGAATGTCAATGTGTATCAACAAATGTACTTTTAATATTCTTTTGATGATTGTTCGGCTTTCAATCATAAACAAGTTTAACATGTTAACTAATGATAATGGTATATTAATTGTGGATTTTGTTGGAATTGGTTTGCTAAGAGAAATAATAACTAAAATAAAATTTTTCTCATTGACATATTTTGACATAATATTATACAATAGGTATATTTTTATATATTATTATACATAGTAACATAGGTAATGGGTAATAATTATAATAATAGGTAGGTGAATATTTTAAATTGTATAATAATTTTGTTTATTTATTAACACTAACAATATAATTATCATCTGTATTATATTTACATATACTTTTATGAATTTTTAAATAGAGCAGTCTAGAAAACAGGTAAGACGTGTAATAATTACACGTCCTTGTACATACTCGTAAATTTAGCCTTACGGAGATGGGTGATTAGCTTGCCGATAAATTAACGGTGTTAAGCGGTCTCGTTTTTAGACCTCTCTGTTTCTCATTCATTTTCAGTTTTACATAATTAGTTTTATTGTTCTACGGTTGAGCTTAAGATCAAAGTTCTGAGCTACCACCATTAGCGATATCTTTGTGTCCGCTTCATAAAAACGTTACTGTGCCTCTGAAGTAAGCAAATTAAAAACAGATTATTCCAATAATAGGAAATGTTATTGTTGGATTACACATATTTCGTGATGATGAATCAAGCAGGCTACAAAATCGATTATGGCTATTCAATGTGGAGTCCAATGACGAGTTCATACGCACGACACCCGGCCTACAAAATTGATGTGGTAACTATGATGATCTACTTAAGTCCGATCCGTCCTGTTCCATAAGGGCGAGAGAAGTCAATCTAAAGGTGTAGTAGGAATACCGTAGTAAATGTTTATGCTGCGTTGTAATATAGTTTTATTTATTCAAGATGTCGACCGATTACTACAGCCAAACACCAAAATGGACTGAGGTTTTTTTGTATGTTAAATAGTATATTTACACTGCCTTCGCATGTTGACGTATATCGCTGTTATGAAGTAGAAGAGGTGTAGCGGTCATGTTTTTGCGGAGAAATCTACACATATCTTGTCTAATGTTTCGGACTAACTGAATTTTCGCAACGCATCTATGACCCTCTTACGCTAAGAGTATTAATATGGTTTTGTTATTGTTAATCAATTGTTGTTCAGTTGTTAATCAATGTTGTTTGTCAAATTTATTCATAAGGTACTTGGTGTAACTTACGTATCTTATCCGTTGCTATGATATTAATACGTAGCGAGCTGAAAGGGGTCTGAGATACAGTTTTCTTCACTATAGTCGTGATTGTCTCAATTTGAGTTACTGCAACGATGGTCATCGCAGCCTTGACAATGATGTGTCGTTGTAAGTCGTGCGGGGTACAGCCCGAGTAGGGTCATTACTATTCGTCGTAAAAAGGGGTCACTTGCTGTCGGTTCGATTTCTACTAACTCGAGACATTCGAGACTTGCCGCAACATCTGGCGTAGATTGCCACTTTCCTTTGTTTTACGAATAACTCTAAAAAAGGTACCTTCTATTATCGTTCAATGTAGGAATATCACAAAGAACATTTAAACTGAACTGGATCAAAATAGCGCTCCTTTTCAGATAAGTTCATTCAATATTGTATTTAGTTTTTAACTATAGTAATAAACCGTCTTAATATTACTATCAAACTCATCCATCACAGCACACGAAACTGCTAAAGGGGCTAGTTATGCAGAAATTCACGTTCTTTCATGCTTTTCTCGTAAACAGTGTAGTGTACCACGGATGTGGAAATATTTACGGGTAGGTGTAGGTACTGCAACAGTTTCGTAATATAACTATGTTTCATACCATCTGGGACGCCTGACATTTTGTGTGAAAAAGTGAAAATTATTTTCGCGTAATGTTGAAAGTTGTTTTATACGTCGAGTGAGCAATACTTCCAGTTTTTAAGAGCCGAGCCCCTCTGCTTCTGCTCCGTAATGAAAACTTTTACTTTCACTCGAGTGACTAGAAGATAGTTTTCAAAAAAGTCCATATAAACAGTTACGATTTATGTAGTTTGTTTATTTTAATGGTTTATTTATTTGAACGCTGCGACAAACTAGTATCTAAAAATTGTTACCCACCTCTTAAAAATAAATCTATTAATCTTATCTTTATTATATTATCTTATTTGAGTTTAATCCTTTGAATCATAAATGTTATTTTTCTTCTATCTTTTATTTATACTTTATATCTTTTATTTATCGAAGCAGCATATTTCAATTGCTCAACTGATGATAAATTGGCAACGTAATGGAAGTGTATAATGATTTTTTGATCAAATTTCGTCCTTTTTCTGTTTCCTTTCATAAAACTCTCGAGAAAATAAAACAGTTTCGAGGAGAAATTGTGAAATTTCCGTGCATGCGGCCTGTTTCCGGGCTCTCACCAATCTGCAGTTGTAGCCTGTGGAGGGCTCTCCAGTTATTCCACTGCTTCGTTCCATCGCCAACAATTTTCTGCAAGTGTGCCAGGTCCTTGTAACTACGAAGGATCTGTATAATTTAAACATACCTATTTTTCATCTCTTAACGTAAGTGTTAAAAATAGCCATAGGAAAACGCAAAATTCTTGTGGAATTTTAAATTCCACTTTTGTTCTCTGCATTGGGTTAATCTGCGTGTATGATATATTTCATTAAGACTAATTTATGATTAGAGCGAATATAGAAGATACAAAGAAAGGGATAAAGTTCGGAACATTAATGTATCATGATGGTTAAACGGTCCTAGACGGAAATTAAAAGCTCTCGATTTTGAAACGGAACAAGTGCTTTGTATAAAATTTCATATTATTCTGTGTCAAATGTCTTTGCTATGTTAAATGAGAGCGCTTACTGGCCTTTGTCCATTTCGTTCTTTGCTACTATACGGCGTGAAACTATCTTCTGATTGAATTTTTAAGGGTTTTGACTAATTCATGGGACAGTCTGCCTTGTCTTTTAAGGATGCACTGATCTCTTTCAGATCGAAAGGACGCCATGTCTATTTTTTACTTCTAGCTACAACAACTTCAAAAGAAAATTGTAAATCAACGATTCAAGATCATTAACTATTCCCATGTAATATAATACTTAATGCTTTCTAACAGACAATCATATAAGATAGTTATTTCATTGTAAACTTGTCGTGCTTTTGTGGCGTAAGTAGGTAGGTATGTCGTACCTGCATTTAATATATTCGATTGCCGTTGCAAAACCATTCCACTGAGCACCCAAATATTCTCAACTTGCGTTTTTGTTTTATATTTAATTTGCTGATTTTTTTATTATTTTTGTTATATTAATTTTATAATTAAGTAAAAGGATAAGTTTATATATATGCTTTATATTTTTATTTCCGAAGCGGATCTGCATACCGGTATACAAGTGTGTCGATATCGAGTAACGATATTTTCACTTGTTTTGGGAAACAAAGCGTCCACTGTCGGCAATTGAGCGTTTCTGGCTAGCTAATTGGTAAAAGTGAAGCTTTCTTTGTCCATCGAGAACAAGAAAGCCAAACAAAAGAGTAAACGCGTTCCCCAGTTCTGAATCACTATGGTAATAACCGATACGCGGTTCAGTTACTCAATGAAAACCTCTATTAATATAGGCTTCGTTTGTTTTGTATATTTACGCGCTTTAATTATTCTTTCCTTTGTTACATTAGCATTAGAAAGTTCGCTAACAAACTTTTACAAAGGTTCTAGTGCAAATTAAAATATTACATTCACATTAAATGATTTGTTAGGTATCTTGTTCGAGTCGAATGACCGGTAGCGACCGTTAACATGTCCAGTATTTAAATTAAAATAACGTATTCTTCCTGAAGTGCGTATTGCTTAAACTTATAAGTATGTGCATAGAGCATCTGAGCCTCTGACAGAAACCTCCGTCTTTTTCACTCCGTAGGAATTCAAATTACCTTATCGGCACGCGGCCGCGTTCAGGTAAAACCAGTATTACATTATAAAAATGCGAACACCGTCATTCGTAGGCAAGTTCATTGATTTAGAAGACAATTTTCATTAGTTGCTTTATAGAAGTAACTCATGTACCGGTGATGACGGGTACTGCATTTCCGTCGCACACGAGTGTTTTCATATGTCTATCGCGTGTCTCTCCTCCCACCAGGCGTTGCAGGCGCGCTCGGCGCTAGGTTAATGTAGGTATGTTACTACTTTACCAGTCGACGACGAACGGTCGCTCATGTTCTCTGATATTCGATGTGGTCCAAATTTAAAGTTAATACTTATCACCGACACAAAACAAGACTAAAGTGAAAATTTTGAATTATAATACCATTCGAAGTTAGAAAAGAAAATTATAAAACTATTTTAATGAGAATTAATTGCGATTATTTTGATGATTTTCGACTTCGATGTTACGAAGTTGTATAAAAGTTTTTGTGTTTTGTGTAAAGTGTATTGTGGTTCAATTGAGTACATCAGATGATAGCAGCAGTAGGATACAAATGTATATGACAAAATATAAGTGCAACAGAAGAGGTTTTCTAGCAGCCAGCGAATAAGGTACGGCAAACCGGATATTGTACTAGACAGTCGTTCGACTAGTTTAAGCTCTATAATTATAAGTAACTTAACTTATCTAAAGGAAAAGGGGATCTTTTGAAAGACGAATCCCTTATTTGTTATAAATTGTAAAATTTCTACGAAATCAATTGCGTGTGGGTTCGGTTACGTTAGATTTAAATATTTGGGTCCGAGGGTAAACATTGTGGGATGTCTGTAGCAGGATTCTTAAACAGATTTTAGGGCAGGTGTAATATCAACAGGTGTACTACATTCGGGTGTGCGATAGTTTGTCTTTTAATTAGAACCTTCGTATTCAAGTAACAACCAGGTGAACATACACTTAACAAGCAGTAATTGTTTAACTTGAATGTTATCATAAATTCAACGTTAAGAATTGTTTAATTTGTTTTTCATTCTAGTTTATACACATTTATTTTCACAGATCCAAGATATGCTACATTTGCAGAAATATGTTGATATGTAATACATTTATAATACATTCGTAGTAACATAATCAATATATAAAATTTCAGTTGCCTCAATAATGCTAGTTTTTACATTAATTCAATCATGATCTCGTTATAAATTATATTAAATATTGCGTAAAAAATAGTTACATTGACAACAGTACTTTTAAAAATTGTTTTTTCGATTGTCGTAGCCTATCGTTGCTTTAAACTTAATTACGTTGCATTGAACGCAGTAGTTAAGCAATGTTTAAAGTCAATATTTTTTATTGGGTCATATGATTACTGTTTCATTGATACCGTGTGTGATTTATCTATTAAATATGTCATATCTTTAAAGTCTATGAATGTGGCTCATTTAAGTATTAATTATTGCTGGAAAAATATGTAAGTAATTAATGTTATTGATGATCTGCTTAAATTAGTTGTGACATTTTGCCCGCATGTGGTACAAGTCAAATCATGGCAGAATTTAAAATGGCCAGATACATTTTTGAACCTATTTTATTCGTGATGTCGTGAGATGTATGAATTATATTTCAACAGACAGCGGGGCGATGTGTCATCGACATCGGTAAATCCAATCTCGACGAGGCCTTTCTTGCGACCCGTCTTTTGGACAGGTAGTCAAACCTTTCTGCGAGCAAAAGAATTTTTGTGTTTGAAACTTTTTGTAGTAGGGAAGCTGAATGAATGACCATGCAAATTTACGGTATTATATTATGTTAGTAATTTTGCATTGTCAAAAATTTTATAATCATCTACAATATCTAATAGCTTTAAAGTAAGCTCAATTGAGCCTGACCGCATCGAAAACTGTTACTTTTTACTCCCTGTTAGTGGAGAGGATTTTCTGATAATTGCTGGGATGTTATATTAGTTGTGTGTATCGGACGGATTTTATGGCGATCAGTTTAAGTAGAGACCTAACCGTGAAACACTTGTTGCTATTGAAACTACCTGCTCTTTCGGTTTTTGTATACATTTTGCAAACTTTTCATCTGTTGTCCGTTAACGTATTGAACAAAGACTTTAAAATCAATAAAGGTTCTTCATTGTTTTAGAATAGTTGCTAATTAGAGTAATAAAAATTTTCGATCGTATTGTTCCAAATTTTACAGTTATTGTAGCTAACTCACCTTTTATTATATCTGCCGTCGCGTCAACAATGGAGTTTAAAAGATTACCTTCATTCAGTATTGTTATTGATTTCTTTGGGAGGCAGATATATTTGTTATAGTTTATCTTTCCTATGGTCATATTATTTGTTTAAAAAGTAGCCAATTGTATGCATTTTTTGTTGTTTTCTAAACCATGCAATTATCAAAAAGATAGAACATTTTTGTTTTTGTTCCCGTAACTGTTTCGATCATTTTTTAATTACTTTCTTTATTTCCCAACTAGGTTGTGATAAAAAAATTTGTTGTGTATGATTTAGATTTCATTCATATATGTACAAAAAACGCATGTCATTAGTCACGCTATTTTTACGTTCACTATCTTTGGTATCATCTACATAAGATTTTCTTTCAAGCGCTGTTTGCTCTGTGATATCATTTATTTCTCATAAAAGATATTTATTGTGCTGACGTTTCAAAACATCTCTAGTTGGCGGTGTGTGCGTATCAAAAGCTTTTATTTCCATCATCAGTTTCCTTCGATTTATTTTCAAAAGCCGTTTCATTATCTGTCAAAAATCACTTTTATAATTTGTCTGATAAATATAGAATAGGTTTATATTTATCGATATTTTAAGTCTGATGAGAATGATTCAAACATATTTCTAAAACATAAATATGTTTTACCACTCATATTTAATTAACCCTTGTCTTTTAAAAGGTATTTAAATGTGACTGCATGCTCTTAGCTTATATATATGTATGTTATATCTCGTAAGTAGAAAGCAGAATGTGGTAATTTACTTAATCATGAAATCAATTTTTTTAATAAATGTATAGGTGAAATTAATTATTAAAATAATACCTATAGCATTATAGAATATACTTGAAGGTAACTAGCAGTTGATATTCGAGCGAGATTCACAAGATCTAACTTTTGGCTTTGGGATTAATTGAGGCCCAAACTTGCCATAAGGTTATTAATGTTATCATATATTAACAAGTTTCAGAAGCCTGAGATAGACGAGTGATCCACTTCTAATACTATGTAGAATTGAGTGGTACCTACTACTAGTTTAAATTGACTTAACTTTTCTTATATAACCCAGTTTTAGATATGGCCGAAAAATCTACTGACAGCGATGCAAGTTAAACATAATCACTAAAGTAAAATATGGACAAATTTGCGTCAAACTTTTAAAGTGGAATTCGTTTTTTAAAGTAAAATCAGGCGCTATAACGTTAAAGGGAAGTGTCGTGAGTACTTGAACATCTTAGAGTTCACCATAACATTGTCTCCGATGGGTTTGGCTAGCGTAGCAGACTTCGATAATTAATTTGCTCATTATAAGAGAAGACTCGACTAAAATAAATATAATTGAAAAATATATTCCACTACCATACCATATATACTAAAAGCTGTACCAGACGTATTCCTTAATGCAATTTCTATGGGAGCAAAGGTAGCCGCAGCAAGCGCTATTTGCGTTCAGGAACGTTAACCGAACTGCTTCAATTTCAAACCAATTACGTTGCGATGTCAGCTAAAGCGCTCTTCATAACCTGCACAACTCCATGTCTGTGATTCAAGCAAACCGCTCGTCGACATTTACGTTCTGCAAAGGTGAAGAGGGATTAGCTGTGAAAGGTGGTATGGAATGCGGCGAGTTTTCCGTTTCTACCTTTGACGCCTTGTGTAACTTTAGTAATGTAAATTGTTTCTATATCTTACGCAGATGAAGTACTTTAATTTAAAAGCACATTAACCGGCCAATATGTTTTTTAATACGTTTTAAACCTTCGTCGAATATTCGTTGCGATAGTTGCATATTTTCCTAAAAAAGATCCCGCACAAAAAGTGATCACGAAAGTTATTGAAAAATTCCGAATTGCAAATTCAGGATGAAAGGCGTTTAGCCGAAAATGTTTAGCCGAAAATAGGACGCGTTCGTTTGAAGTTTCTCTGTGTATTGATGGGCGCGCGTCCTAGCCAAATTAGCGTGCCAAAAAACCATTTATTTGACAACGAAAATACAGAGTGCACCAAGGAAGCTATGCAGTTAGGTGACCGGTCGATAGATGGCGGGCATGCGGTATTCGCTTGCGTAACACCTGCACTCGCAGGGCCCTAGGTGTATCTCGAAACAGTTACTCCGCTCGCCTTCACACCTACTCTAACAAGGTTGTTTACGAACAAACACCAAAGCAGGTTCCGCGGTCGCACGTGGAGCGAAGGGATCGCGGGCTTCTACTTTCTACCGCACCGTGCATTATGTCTTCATGGAAATTATTAAACAAACAACGATTTTGGAATGGACGTGATAAATATTTGCCAGACACGAAATCAATGCTGGTACTTGACACTGATTCGGATGTTACGCTATTTTTGAAGCGGGTTAAAAAATCGTCTATCTCTGCTCAATCTAAGTTCCTTGAGGGGTAGTACGTGCCTATGGGGCAATAAGCTTCCTCTGTCGTAAACAGGATGTGTTTTTTCTTCTGATGTGAAGCCATCGTTGAAAACATGCATTCACGTCCTTTTTAAGTTTGTAAAACATTATTTACGCTTAAAATAGCTAATGAGATGCGTTAGTATATTCCAGTCGCAACTATCAGGTAAATAAATCAATGATTCAGTCGCGCCGAGTCGTGTTCGCGCTTCCCTTGTCTACTTAAGTTGCTATATATTACAACTGTCTGGCTTTAAATTGTCTGCAGCCTATTTTGTACCGATGAAAAACAGGTGACTTTACCATGTGGATTAATTGACATGAGGCAGATGTCGTTTTTTGACTATGGCGAA
Source organism: Aspitha aspitha aspitha (assembly GCA_018246895.1). Lineage (NCBI taxonomy): Eukaryota > Metazoa > Arthropoda > Insecta > Lepidoptera > Hesperiidae > Aspitha > Aspitha aspitha. The sequence goes on along the minus strand of DWGJ01000043.1, from coordinate 27,145 downwards.
GTACTTGAATTGACTGTTTAACGCGTCTTATAATTTCTTAAACTTATGAAGTTGTAAAACATCGTTTATAATAAGTGTACACATCAGCTCTGTAGATGATTGTTTAGAATACTTCTTTCGATTTAGTACTAATTCATGATCGAAAGTCTATGGCCTTTGCATTTGCACGATGCAATAAAAAGCAATTTGTTGTTGTTTTTCTTATAGCAGTTCAGGGGTTTTTGCTGCCTGTCCATTTTTATTGAATGTACGTGTATCATAAATTTGTATTTTAATTGTCAAAAATCGCACGATGACAACAAATTATTTTCGTATGTGCTTTTCTATTCAAACGAACTTTAATTGAATTCAATAGATGTTACAAATATACAAATGAATATTACACTTTAGGTACTGGTCCAATGTTGTTCGACAGCTTTAGGGTTTCTTTACGATTAATCCATTCTAATGCCAACAGCTATCTCCTATTTCGTAAACATATCAGAAGTCACCAGTAAAAATCCTCGTTACTATCTCGGTCAGTTAGGCAAAGCTACTTAACGTTAATGTTGCCAAACGTATCGATTTTCGAAGGACGTCCGGAATTTTCATGTCATGACATCTATCGCAAATCGAATGTATATACCATTTTTTATAATAAAACTTGAAGCTAAGTTGAATGTATAAATTTTTAGTAGGTACTTGAACAGGAAAAAATGTATTTTCTTAATAATTCGAAACTTTAAAAATTTTCATTTTCACTTTTTTATAACAAACACTTTGTCCACTAAACTATAGGTTAAACTAGTCGACCGCCACCGAAGCCATTTGTCTAGATTATATTAAAAACATAAGCCGCTCCTTACAGTCGGGTAAAAATGTGGCAAAACTACTTAACGTCGAAGAGTACAATTTCGTGGACAATCGGCCGTGTTACTTTAAAGCTCAGTTACCTTACGCTTTAGAGACGGTTAATACTTAATTATACGGCTTAAATTACTAACGGCGTTTAGTTGACCCGAAAATCTGACAATTAGTTTAATAGTAAACTTACTTGTGTACAAATAGATCTATGGTATTAGATTTCTTGCAGTTACATACGTACAAAGTGCTTTCTATTGTTCTATGTTAACTCAAACGCCCAATCATATATTTTATTTACGTTATTTATCATATATTATATTAATTCATATATTTTATTTACGTTACATAATAAAAAATGTTCATACGTAATGAATATCCAAATTCACATAATACATACATGCTCCATGGATCAGAGTAGAAGATGTTATCGAACATAAAGGCCAGCAACGGGTTACTAACGGGACAGCGAACTTATTTGCATTTAGATATAAACGTTAAACGCTTCTCATTTCCCCGTAACTTGTAATTATGTTGTTTGATGTTATTTAAATCACGATAACAGGTGTTAATTTTTTAAGTCGAGTTCGCCGTATACTCTGAATTTTACAATTGCGTATTATATTTTGTATGATTTTACGTTTTGCGTTGATCGTGGGGCTGTTGTTGTTTAGTTTTGACTTCATTTTCACAGACACGATCGTAAGTGCGCAACGTATTGTGTACGAAAGTAGGGTATAAATTTAAGTTATTGTATTGTTTTAATATTTCGATAGATTGGTGCGTTTAATTTGCACGGGCAACGACTGTGAAATGCACCAATGTTACTCTCATACTATTTGATTCAGGTCTTTCCGGTGCTGTAGGATTAAAACACAAATCGTGCTTTAAATATCTATAGACTAAATCAGTTAAATTCATTTTAGGTGACCTTACAATGTATCACTTTTCACTTATTGTTTTGTTAACATCTAAAATAATTATTTAGACTTTCAAATGTCCACGATACGCTCTTCAACAGAAAAATGCTATTAAAGATTATATCACGTCATTTGTTTTATTGCGCCTTTTCGGACCATTTTATTAAAGTTCAGTTTTTTTACATATTAAATTCGGAACTATCGAATGCCACTCAAATTTCCAATCTGCGCGTAATCGAGTAATTACATGGCGATTACTGCAATTATGTCGCAGCTAATCGACTATCTTGCGATAGTCCAATTTGATATAAAATCAGTACAATTCCGAAATTTGGTCGGGGGCTCTTCACTTAAGATTAGGTATTATTACAACTGTAGACGAGCGACCTAGATTTGTTAAAATGACAGTGCCAAATATCTATTTTTGTTTTCCTTTAGCACTTCGAAGATTTCAGTCTCTTAAGACTGCAGTTAGATCACGTTGTACGTATATATAGAATTAGGGGTGAAGCAATTACGCATTAACTTACACTCCAAAATTTTTAATAATATAAGATGAAAGCTCAAAAGAGTAATTATGTCATGTTAGTGACGATATATAAAAAGCCTTCATTCAAATAAAAGAGGCAATTGCAAAAAATATGATGTCAATAAGAAGACATTAACTAACAGCCACCCTATTGGAAGATGAAAACATTACGGCAATAACAAATCAATTGGGAACGGGGCAGAGAAATATGACGTGGTCACAATGTTGTCAGTTTGCCGGATTGATTTTTGAAATGCAGAAGAATCCAGTCCTGACAGAGCAGCCAATAGTAGAGTGAACTATTGTTGGAAATCAATATGTTAACCGTGTATTTTTATTTCTAAAGTGTAAACACTTTCATTTGATCGAGCTTGAGATGAGATTGTAACACGATAATGTCTTAATCAGCGTTAAGCCAAATATGTGTAGAAGCGCGTGAGACTCCGTGGGAAAAGAAAGTCTTTATCACATCATAAGTATTACAACCAGCTCGGAGAATTGTCAGACACTGCTTAGTTTTTATTGCAGAAAAGCGTCTTGTACGAAACTGTTTTTATTTAAAAAATATGTATAATGTAAAACAGATAAAAGGACTAAGTAGCCGATTAAAAATTAAATGCAAGACTAAGAACTCTGTGTGAGGTATTGAGTGGCTCCTTTTCTCTTTACCATGGCTAAGAATTGCTTAGAACTTAATGAATAAAAAGTTGAATTTAAAGGAAAGTATACGGTAACAGACCGATTTAGTTATCATTTAGAATCAGTCAACGGCATTTAATGCTTTCTGCGAATCATTGAAATATGAAGATTTATCTTTGACGCTCATTTATTGAAATAATTTGTGGCAGTAAAGAGTAAAATAAGATTTTCGCATACCTCATTTTGCATGCTACGAATAATACTAAACCCGCATAATACTTGTGTATATACAAGTCTTCCAGTGTTACCTACTCATAGGAACGACAGTAGACGAGTGTTCCGCGTCGTGAAATCGCGATCCGAAAACCAAGATAAACTCCCCGCGTGGAACTAAGATGACACGTCGCGGACATTTGCTTCACGCTTAATAGCCTTCCCCACGTTAACGTCGTTGTACCCAGTTATTAATATCTGAAATAGAGCACAATTTTAGTAATAAAGTACTTTCATTATTCCTAGCAATTGCAATTTATAGATAGTTTTCTAAATAATTCTGTTTGTAAAGGATTAATTGAAATCCTGTGTCAATCTTAAAAAATCGTTTCGGGGCTGCATTACTAAACAAAACGAGATCAATTTTACCAACGTTACAGGCAGTATTTAGTACAATAGTAATTCAGTTATATAATGTTTAATTGCGTGTGTCATGTTGACAGTTCGTCGCATAAAAGTTTAAATTTAAATTAATTTTCTATTTACCTAGGTATATTCTCGCGCAAACGCGTAACAAAACAATCACTTTCATTGCTGGCCTCTTGACGAGATAATAAAAATAGATGTAAAATAAAGATATAGCATAATTACGAGTGTGTTACAGACGAGAAGCAAGTTCTGGTTTAATAACCTCGTTCTATTGTTTATGGCTGCGACAAAATTCGTGGTGGTGGGGCATTAATTTTCACGCATATTTTTATGGGCATGGGAGTATTCAAATAGGCAGTATTTAGGCCAATAATGACATTATTATCATTACTGCAAAGACTATTTGAATACACAGATTTTTCGCCAATAAGAAATTGTTGTGTAACGACACAAGTGAATATATTGAATTTTGTAGAAAAATTTGGTTGTTTGGCAGCGAATGGGGGTCATTTTTCAGGTCCGTTTATTTCAATCTTATAATGTTTATCGATTCTCCGGTGTATTATATTTACTGCACTTTGCAGTTAGTATATTTCTGTAGTTGCACTTGCGTGCCAAGAAGCTTCGCTCCTGTTCTATGTAGGTCAAGGAAACGGTTGATCCAAGTCCTTTAATCAAAGAAATTTGTGGTATTGAAATCTTCGGGGTCATAGCTACATATGTACATAAAACAGTAGGTTAGTTTGCCAAATTTTAAAAGAACTTTTTTTTGTTCGGGTACTGAATTATTGTATTTAAGCCAAAATTTTTACAATATAAAAATATTGAAATTTTATAAAAAAATTGAATAATGATTTTTATCTTAACTAATGAATGTTTACTTAATATAAGGCGGTAAGTTTTATTTTCAAAGGAGAGACTCAATTGCAAAATATACCTGTTCTTGAAGGGCCGTGCACTAAATGTATGTGACTCATACATACAACATATTTTGGACAAAAAATGTTAGGAATTTTTTCGGTTGGCCGTCTTTGTGTGTTCTACCATCGTGATTTGAAACAGGTACGGACTACGTTTGTGTGTTCAATATTTGTACTTACACAAACACACATTTATATGCCGATTGTCACAAAAAGGTAATGGCATATAATTACGGAGGCTGCGCATTGCTCAGTTTTCTATACATTTTAAACTCATGTTGTCATAATAATTGACCATTAACAATAATAACTTTATGTTAATAAACATTAAAACAAAATGTAATATCTACTTTATCAGTATTATAGTCATTTAAATGGGAATGCTTAGATACACGAGTAATAATGGCGTAGTAACCTAAATAATAAAACCACGACAAACATAGTGTGACTGTGATAAACTGATTTGTATTCTCTTTTCTGTAACTGTTCGAGTAATGATAATATTGGCAGCAATTTATTTAGCTACCTACTAGCGTAACGGTACTAAATAAATTTCTTATTGTGTACGTATATTCTGTAGCGTAGTCGTGATCGTAATTTTATTTACATCTTTTCAATACTCGTTCTATGTATCTTTGAATTCAAATTTACCTTGAAACTTTTTAATTTAAGAAAACCATGTTTCTTAGATTAATCGATTTTACTAGTGATCGCATGTATTATAACATAATTAAATTACAGCTTAACAAGGCATGAGAATCACTAGTGATAGCCTAGTGGTTCGTTATTGAGGTCCCTATTCCGAGCATGACAGCTATCTTATTCAGGAGTAAACATTTCGCCAGATAAGTATTTATATAAGAAAGTAAAATTACCAATATTTTATTTATGCAGCTGTATATTGATTAAGACATCATGAGCACGCTTTGCGATACGATTTATTCGAAACAGCTCCGTTACATTACATAAAGTGATACGAACGACAGGTGTACGTGCCTAATCATTACAGAACAGTGTAACGAACAGTTAAAAAATACAAGTAATATTGCGTAGTAATAGAAAAAATATTACATTACGGGACGTGCTGGCATGTAAGTAAAACTGTATTGAGAAAAAACGGACAAAAAAAAGAAAGGGTTTCTTATAATAACAGAATTAAATAATGAAGTACTCGTAACTCTATCAGGCTCATATTGTTGTATTTGTTCATAAGTCACGTAATTATTATGTTGGTTATGTTTTGTATTACTATTGTATATTTTTTTATTTACCTATTATTTAAAACTCTGATTCAATAAGCATAACTACATTAAACTTATATTCATAACAATTCAAAATTGTTAACTATTTACATTGCTGTTTCAATAGTCTATGGCTCGAGTGAACGAGCTAGGTAATATTTTATGTTAGGTCCATAGACACAAATCGATTGTACAATAAGCCTACATAAAGTGGCTGTGGTACATTCAACATAGATTGAAAACTTCAATATTTTATAAACAGCCGTTCGTCTGTAACATGACAGTATTAGCTGGAGCGCTATGTTTATTTTGGCAATGTCTAGGCAGGGACCTACCTCAAAAGGACAAGACGAATAGTATCAACACTTCTATCGGTCCTGAGCACGAATGGAACGATAACCGCTGTTTAATATTACGACGCTAAAATTAATAACAAAATTTAAACTTATAACCTGTGCCTGTTACTTTGCTACCATATTGATAAAAAAAAATTGGTACGGTTTCAATTGCTCAAGATTACACTTAGGAATATTTTTGTTTCAGAGTATAGTATAGTAGTACAATAGCTAACCTAGTATAGTATAGTAGTACAATAGTCTTAAGCGGATCTACACAGTGCACGGGATTTTTGTAAGTTGTGTTGGATATTAAATAATGCAATCTTCGGTTTATGTGATCTATTGACATTTTGGAACGTGACGTCAGGCGGGCGGGAATGGAATGCATTGACGGTTGAATCCCACGCAGCTATTATTCGAATTTTAAATGCCCCATGAATCGCTGCCGTACATTATTATCTATTTTGCAACGCCATAAAATGGCGGCATGTGTTGTGGCGGGCACTGTTTAACTGTTTACACTTAGATTACTTAATAATTTCAGTTGATTATTAAGTGTAGAATAAAACTAGAATAAAATTTCCTAATTATGAAAGAGGTTGGCAATCTTAAGATTTTTACATCAAGTAAATTTGAATCTGTAAGTGTAATAGTTGAGTTGAACTATTGTTATTGTAAGGAATTGTAAAAAGTATTTTTGTTATAATAAATTTCATCCTTAACTATTTAATTGCCATCTGGTCTGTAATTATATCGAAATAAATAGAATAATGATAAGGAATAAATAAAATAATATCGGTCGTACGCAGACTTCAAACACTCGTATGTCTTACCACCACGTATGCTTAACAAAGTAGAACATACTCGTAGAACAGACTTATGTATAATTTTCCGTTCAATTAAGCTATGCTAAATTCTTGCATCTATTTTTTAAACATTTATCATTCTCTCATGCTGGTATAGATATTATCTGTCGATTTGTCATTTTAACGTGATCGTGAATAATTAATGAAGTACCAAAGCTTATATAGTTTTTGTTACATTTTAACTACACACGTAGCCGTTGAATGTAATAGAAAAACGTTTCGTTAAAGCTAGCTACTCATTTTAATGTATTCCTCAAGCGTCCTCAATGCCCTTCAAAGGAGGATGACGACAAATAACGCTGTTTGAACTTTACGTCGTGTTTCAACTCGAGAAGGTAAAACACATCTCGTTTGTTTATTTATTACTAAGAAAACAGGTAATTATTCTTCATGGTTTATTTCTTCGCTTTTTGCATGCAAGACTGTTTCGGACGAGGGTGCGACAGGTAGGGTGCAGTGGGGTGGTAACGCGACCGTGACAGTTAGGAGAACTCGCGTCCGAAACCAACGTCATATACAAGACCATTTTTAAACATTTTGAAAATGTTTCCGACATATATATCACTTCACATGAACTGTCGGTACCTATTGTACGTGTAGATTTTATTTGCATAACATAGTAAAATATGTTAATTCAATGTTGGCTAAAACGATAATTTTTCGCAAAGATGTTCGATTGTGTAACGTTTTAATAGTGTTATTTCAACATGTCATTTTATGTATTAATTCTTGGCACGGATATCTTTTCATATTTAATGGTATCCCAGTAGTGGAAATATATGTGGAAATATAGATCCATTCGGCTTCCACAAGCCTTCAAATGGTAATTTTACGTCATACGCTAATATAATGAGCTTAGGTTCAAATGTACTTGTTATCAAAATTCCAGGTATTAAATTACCTTAAACTCGTAATGCGTTACGGTTAGTTAAATTACAAAGCTGTTCGGTTTAAGATAAGGCTTTAGTATTCAACTGGTTACCATATTTTGCATTTTAAATATGTATGATCGGATTTTGTATTATTCACGTTCCTAGATGATTGTATTCGGATTATGAGTCCTTGTATGACTTACGATTTATAATTACCTACATACATAGTTATATTTAACTGAAATGTTTATAATATTATTAAGACATATATCTCGAAGAACGTGTTAATATATTTGTCTAATAGTAAACAAGGTCTAATACAATTCAAAATGAAAAAGTTGGATTAAAATTCTTAAAAAAAATAATTAAAATAATCTAAAGCCTCGATTCGCACCGTGGTAGATTATGGCCTACACTTTCTCATTAAGATTGGAGACCATTGTCGAACAGAGGAGCAATAAAAGGGTTACAGAAAAATTGTAAAAATAGAAACTATCATCATCGTCATAGATTGCTATTCTAAGAATCATCGCCAAATTTCCGGCAAAGACATTCCGCTCTATAAATCCGTGAAATACAATTATGTTCTGTGGTGTCGTAGTTTTTTTTACAAAACATGAATTACCGTTGTTTGACCAGTTCGGTCTTTTGTCTTACGTTTAGTGAACTCGGTTAAATAACTTTTTCTGAAGTTCCGATCCGTAACGTAGGTAGTAACTCTATACCGGTCGAGTGCAGGTCTTGACCACAAAAACATCAGTTACTATGTTCGTAACTCTCTGTGAGCTCCTTCATGCTCTGTCGACTGCGGCAACTGTCAACATAATTCAGCTGCCTAATTGCATTTAAAAATATCACTGTTCCAAGTTGTTGATTCTTTTTTATTAATAAATAATGTATGACTATTATATTGTGTTTGTATCTATAAAATATAAATAAAGAACATGTTAATTAATGTAAAAAAATAAGAGAAACGTTAAATACGCGCAAAGAAAGAAAAACGTGAAAATGTTTTTAGTTCACAAAGAAAGTAAAATTTTTATTTGTATACACACTGATACATCAATAGTTTTATAAACTGACATCGCAGCGCTGTGTTATTTATACCGTTGTTTGCAATTTTCTCAGTAAAATACAGGTAACGTTCATTTACGATAATCAATGTTCATCGTCAGTTCAACCTTCGAACGCATAGCAGCACGTAACCCAACCTGTTGCGGGAGGTGCCTTCTAATGAATGAAAAACTTCTACGGGACTTACTCGTATTAATAACATTCTAACTTTAGCTCGATTTCAAACTAAACGGTATGCCTTTGTTACTGGCCTGTATATTTACAACATTATAGTAACATCATATTAAATACATTCACGTAACAATCACTCTTTGCACACAACAATGTACATAATAATTTTATAATTAATCACATTAATTAGCAGTGAACGTAATAGTTAATTTCGAAAACAATTTTCGAACAACGAAGTTTTAAAGTCTACATAGGTAATGTTAATTTAATACGCAGTCATATAGAATGTAAGATTTGTAGAGATCAATTATAGACCATTGGCTGAAACTTTTATTTCATCTACTTTGAACTGGTTTATCCCGCTTATGTGGGGAGCCTGGGGAATATTATAAAACCGTAATTGAGGACAAAGTTGTGAGTTCTTTACACAGTTGTGTATTTAGAAATATTTATAGACGGGGTCGTATAATTGCTACTACAATTACAACAGTAGCGCCGATTACTCCCCAACTAACAGATATACAGCATAGAAAAACATGCTCTATCAAAAGTCTATGAATATGAAACATTAATAATCATTCGTACCATTCTGTCATATCTAGATTGAGAACAAAAACTGGTGGTTGAGCGATTGTATCTTTATAGCTAAGTCAATATGATCGATCGAGTTGAAAAACCTTATAGGAAAATGAAGTGACACATTGACGACATTAGGTACAAAACATAACACAACCGCACAACCTGTAGCAGCCTTGATTGCGTTTACCTATTGCTTTCCTGATAGTAATCGTGCCTAGAGTGATATCATTCTTACTAATAGGTGCAATATCAATACCGAGAATACTGCAGCGCACGATTTCTATTTAATCTTATTCAAAACATAAAATACCTTGATTCTGCCGTGTGCAGGTATATATATTAGTTACTAGGGATTGTAATTAAGGTCAGGTTAGACGATTAGCTGTTTTCAAGGGGTGGGTATTGAATTAGCTCAAAACAAGTTATTTTTTATTATTTGCTGTGTACTAAATATGTAGGACTTTACTTGCTTTAAGTGTGTTAATATTGCATTTGCTATGATTGACTGTGATAAATACATTTCCTAAAATTAAAAAAATTAACGTTACTGCTGATAAGTAACAATTTAGCTAGAGTATGAGCGTGTATCGAGATGTATAGTAAGCGTGTGTAGTTACGGTGACGCCAAACGTGTGAATATCTATGCACACGGCGGGTCCATACAGAGATGGAGCCTGTAGAAAGGAGCACGCGGTTCCAAGGACGACCGCGTGCACGCCGGTTGTTCACCTCGCGCTCAAGAATGCGCGGGAACACGAGGAGCCTGCGGTCGCAGGACCGGTGTCAGGCCGACATCCGAGCGCTGCGGTGAATCGCATGAAATACCATCTATTAGAATACCATAAAGAATACAACATCGCGTTGTGCCATCGCTTCACATAACCAGTTCCATGTGTGAATATAAACGTGTTCGGCCAGACGCTAGTAGATTTTTTGTGTGTTGGATAACCAACACTCGTTAACGTGTGCCGACGTAAACGTTAACGTAAAACATCGTACGCGAGTAACAGCTGATGTAAAGCGTTACGATGCATCCGGTACGTACAGCCCAACTTCGAAATAATAAAGACCGACTCTTAGTTGGAATATTATTTTTAACGATTAACTCTGTTTAAAAACTAATTTGTTAGGACTTGAGCATAATTTAATGTCACATTTCGTACCTCTAATCACAAATATTACCGGTACATGAGCAAGATCTATGTCTACATACAGCTATGTTGAAATACGGTGTATGCGTAATCGATATTTAAGACCCTAATGAATTATGAAATGTAATACTGGCATTGTGTTGATTGACAAATAGATTATAATTTCGATTTCTTTTTACTGATATCGATTGATAAAATATATAAATATCATTTTAACGTGCATCGAGTAAGCTATTTACAGTCTCTTATTTAAAGCAGAAAATGTAAAATAAAATAAATATTATGTAAAACTCTATAATTGAAATCAGAACTCTAAACTTAGGTTCTATTGCGGTTACAAACTTGCAAACTGAATGTTTACTATAGTTGGAAATGTGTTTGAAGTTTTGGAGTACCTTCAACTCGGTAAACGTGTGTTTAGATAGCCGTTACTACTTAGTATAGGTCGGCTACTTTGCTCGCCTTCCAAAGTGCCAAAGTAATTTTTTTATTAACAATTCCAATAGCTGTGGTCGTAACTGGCCGTAAATTCGGTGTACCGACACGCAATTCATTGCAAACATGATTCATAAAGACATGGCTCTTATTACATTTCATAATTTACCATTTTATTTACATTTCGCATACATTTACCAAATGCAACAGGTACGCACACAAGATTTATCAAATGTTCTTTTTTATTTAGCGCAATATTAACAGTATTCACATGTTTAAGGGAATACGCTCATTACACCCTATTGAATATTTTAAAAATATGCCGTTAAAAAATGGAGCGTGAAGTCGTTAAAAGTGCTATAAGTTATTCTTATTTTCTGGTTTGTATACCCATAAATAAGATTTTATTGCAAGCCAAAAATTCTTTGATTTGGTCTATTATTTTGCTGTAGTATCAACTTGTTAGTTCAGATTTCGTCAGTGATGCGACGAGGGTAAATAAAAAACTCCCATCATATATATATGAACGTGTACCTTTTCACACTGAAGCGTTTAATTGCTTTGATGCAGCGATGCGCTCGAGCAGTTAAAGTAAATATTTGTTTTGTAAACCGACCTTAATTAGTTTCCCTTCTTTAGATTATACGCCGGTGCAGCATTTTATGGGTATTTTATCGCGTTTTCTTCTTGATTTTATAAATGCAACCACATTTATATGTAAGTTCAGCGCCTCAAATCATGAGTAAACTACACATTTTTAACGTTTAATACCTTACAATACGAGTTATATTTTCAACTGATTTATTAATAGCGTAATTTTGTATATAAATTCATTTACTTTCTTTCAAATATTTACATCGATTTTGCAAATTTTTGCATTTAAACGATTTTGCAAATTTTTTATTTCATTTGAGTTAATTAACATTTTAAGTAACTAGCAACCAAGTACTATTCTTTGGTATTTCGTGATATAATACAGGTTTAATGACGTTAAATATTTAAAAAAAAACTACGTTCGGTAGCAACAGAATCGCTTTTAATGTCTATATTTAGTAATATGCGATATTAGCTTGAATCAGTACGATTCTAGCTAGGTGTTTGCTCGTATCATATATCAAACAAATGCGCAACACCTATCTGTAGTCAACTGGTGTTATTGGTAAAACATTCCATTTAATAGCAAGTAACATACATTTACATTTTTAGCGAGAACTTTACTGATTCTAAGTACCTAATTTTAATAAAAATAATTGACATAATTTGTAATCTGGAATATATAGGTATACATAATTTGGAAATTAGTAAAACATTCACAAAATAATGCGGTGTACTATATAATGCTGGGAGAGGCACCTACTTCAAAGCCTTGTGTCTGAGACCGTGCTATTGTAATTTCTGTCTAAATAACAGAATCCCGATCTACTATAGATTGTCAACGAGGGCAAGCCGCATTACGGTTAGCAGCGCCGCACCGCCTAGAACTCATTACGGTCTAATGTGGGTCAATCTACTGTAAGATTGACATTGGGACGTCTTGTGGTCTATATGCGCGCTGGGTTCTGGCCACGCGCCAAGTAGATCGCCACCTTTGCGTCCAAGTGCTCTGTAATGTATTAACGCATTATATTTTTAACTACCCAGACTAAACACCGCGATAGTAGTTATTATGTCTGGAGTTTCCATAAAACTACGAGGTTCCCATATTGTTATTTTTGTCTATTAATTTACATGAGCGTGAGATGTGGGATTCTCTAATACACGAGGTGGTTTGTTTTGATCGCCTTGGATTGTGATCAGCACATCTGTTGTTTATTTGTAATCGACGTGCCTTTGAAATATTCACAAGAATGCAGTACTTACCTGTTTAATATGACTAATATTTATAAATACTTCAGTAAAAAACGAACTGTTGGTTTTATAACGATGACGAAGCCACAGGTGTTTTTTGTAAGTTAACTTGTATTGATAGGTTACCTATTGAATTTGAGTTTGTAAAAATAAGTGGAAAATAAATAATGATCACTTAGGATACCAGTATGCTTTTTACGAAACTTTTTACGGTGTATTTAATACAACTTCAATAAACATTGTATTGTAAGTACAGCGCGAAGGAATTATTCAAAATGGATACAATTGAAATAGAAAGCATTAGGTACATCAGCGGCTTGACCAGGCATTAGTGCGTTAGGAATTCTCGGAGAAGTTGAAAATAGTATGGTCATTAGCACATTTCCGTTGTGGAACTAAACCTAATGATTGACGAACTCATTACGGTGTTTGTAGGGACGTGGATACGACGGATGGACGGATGCAGTGACAGTTTTGTGTTTATAGATAGTTTTCCGGTCATTTAGCATTCCTCATGTAGCTTTCTCTGATCTGTTGCGCAACATTGAAAAAATTACGGACGTTGTCGATGCTGTTGGTTTTTACATCTGTGACTAAATAGTTGAAACCTTCACCGGTATAGAATGATTCACTTGAATGACTAATCTTATATAACTATGTAAATGTGTGTTTTACCATCGTCATACATATTTATTATATTATATATCACATCTAAATTTGAAGAAAGTTAAACCGATTTATACATATAACATAGCTTGGTAGCCGGGTTCTTAATATCCCATAATGTGAAAAGTACAAATTAAGAAATTTGTATAAAATTCGTTGATTTTGAAAATTACTGCACAATTTCTATTTTCCTACAAGATCGTGTTATATCTTATCCCACTCTGATTATAGTATGCAATGACGCGTGTGGGAACATTATACGAAAGGTACATTAGTAAGGTTTTAATTAATTTAAATTTATGAAATATGCACGGTAACCCATTGTGCAGCACATTAAATATACTATCATTACACATTCATCACCTACGGACCTTTGCGATGCCTCAAACATTCTCAATGAACATGTATGCATACAATACCTATGATATATTTCATTGAGTTAACTTTCACAATCATACTTAGGGATTATTATATCTATAGTTAGTAACCTTTATATATAGGTACTTCAGAAATGCAAATTAATTTAATATGAATTAATTATTTTCTCTGGTTATTGATTCGCGTGGACGATTTGGAGTCATCAACTATTATCATATTTTTAACAATATTCATTTTAAATACGTTACATAACCAACATGGAATATAACGGCAAGTAATGTGCCTTATAGACTTAATCCTCTTCATTCTGAAAGCGTGTCTAATAGTGGAACGATAAACAGGTTACTGAATGACTCATAACAGTGCAATACTTCAATTGTTACAAATGGGCCATCTCATAGAAATCTTATAGAATATCCATATTGATTTTTACTGCTGTTGGGTATTTAAAAAAAATGATCAAGCATGATTATTGAATTTAAGATCGTTCACTGGCCAAACTATATTAAAATTCTTAATAATATCTGCATTTCAAGATGTCATAATGAATAATTTAATTTCAGTCTTTTTCGGATGATGTTTTTAAAATGTAGAACCTGCGGCAATGTATGACTTTTTTCTGTTTTGGTCCTGTCAATTTATTATGATATATTGTATTCATACAACGTATTACTGTATGATAGAAGTGTCAGAAACCGGTATCCACGAGCTTCGGAAAGTTAATAAGAAATGAAAATTATTCCCATCATATTCTATCATTATAGGTCTTAGAAGGCAATTACAATTTAATGAAGCTGCTCGCACTACCTGATTTCCCTTCGCGTAAATTATCACCTTTTTGCTCGTTAGGCGATACAAGTGCTGCTACTTCCCTCAAACATTGTTGTAAAACTTTTATTACTTATCAATTTCTTTTTTGAACTAATTCTCGTGGGAAAATGCAAATTGTATAAACATACTGAATTTTCTGCATTGAAAATTTTATTTAAGATATTTTTGTTTCAATATTACATATTCCTTTACAAATTCTAAGCATGCGTCGCGACGTTACGTGATAGTACGCAATACAAACTCGCCAGTTCCTCAAACACGCGCGTTATCAAAGTGCGATAAGGCTTCTTCGACTAAGCAATTTGGATTAAGTCGTTTCGGTCTATGTGTAGCAACCACGCGATTTCTGAATGCGTAATACTACTTTATGTGCTCAAAATTATACTTTGTTATACTTCGCTATTTTACCCAGTAATATGGTAGTTTCGTTACCAATATTTTAATTCAATATTATCTTGTTACAGGCTTGACCCACCAGCATCACAGGATCAATTTCCAATGGAGAACAAAAAAACTATGCCGGCTACCCAACAACCACTTACACAACAACATCTTATGGCACAGCATGTTCACCCGGACCAAATATACTCACCCCAGCATCCTCAAATAACTACATTTCTAAATTCAGCACAACCAAATCAAATTCAACCAAATGGAGTCATGCATCAACTTCTACAGAGCCAATATCAATCGAACATGAACGCGCGATCGCCATTATTAGAAAATAGACACGAAGTATATGGCACTGGTCACAATCATGAGTACACGAGACATTACGGAACCAATGATAATTATAATAATTATCCGCAGTCACCTACTCGCATTGAAAGAACTGATGTCCAGCCAGACCAAAACGTTAATCATGAAATATTACACAATGTCCCAAAAGGATATAATGCCGAAGTCTATCATGACTATCTTAAACGTAACCCACCGAAGGATAATAATCAAATATACCAAAATCATCAACCAATGTATAGGCCTAATGTAAATCAATACGGTTCAAAACCATACCTTCCATATTCAAATAGAATAGGACCACAAAGTAACACAGAGTTGTTAAGAAAGCAGTACAATGAAATTCAGCAAATGAAAATGCAACAGCAATTGCACTATCAGAATCAGGCGCAAATGCATCAACAGCAAAAGTTTGCAGAACGACAACTGTTACTTCAGCAAATTCATGGCGTTCAACCGCCTCCTAATCTACAAAATAGTATATACTCGGATGGTTCATACAGAGATTTGGATCGCTATAGTAGCAAACATGACTTCAAAGATTATGCTATGACAGATGTGCAAAAGGATGCTGACAGATATGCTAAAAATAACGAGTATAAAGAAATGGAAAGACAAAATAGACAATATCAAGAGGCACAATGGCAGGCAAATCAAGCAGCTGATGCAAGAGAAATAGAAAGATATAGAAAACAACTGGATGAAGATAAGGCTAAGAGTCCATCGTCGCCTTCAGATTTCAGTAATCAGTCGCAAAAAAACAGCTTTGGCGTAATTTCACCAATGAAGTCGAGTGATTCTAGTACCCCTAGTATAAAATCACCGTCGTCCGACAGTCGAAGAAGTAGTAGCGGAAACCAGGCTCTACGATCACCGATAGCTCATAGGATACCTTCAGCCCCTGTTACGATTGCTGGAATACTTTACAAACAGGGCTCCGATGGCTTAAAAGTATGGAGAAAGAGATGGTTTGTGTTATCAGAGTACTGTCTCTTTTATTATAAAAGTAAGTGGAAGTCTTTTAAGAATAATACAAAATTATGATGGTCTATATTAACTGTACCTTGTATTGATTTTCAGGTCAAGACGAAGAAAAGCTTCTAGGGTCTGTACTTTTACCATCATACAAGGTATCTGCATGCTCCGCTGAAGATAAAGTAATGCGCAAATTTGCATTTAAATTAGAACATGCAAATATGAGAACTTATGTTTTGGCAGCGTTAGATCAGGAAGCGATGTTGAGATGGGTCAAAGCTCTTACGATGGCTGCACTGATGCAGGGACACAAGTAAGATACTCGTACTTCAGATATTTGTAAATTCCATCTGAAATTTTTTGATGTTTCTTATTAATTCTGTAATATTTTAAGCAATTTATGATTTGCGTAATTATGATAAAAGTTGTAATGTTTATATTAAATGTGTTGCAGTGACCAGCCACTAAAGCAGAACGACCGGTTGGCGGCAAAGACAGAGGTGGGTTTTACTGTATGCACGGTAGTATTATTGTAGCGGTGCAGGTGACCGACAATTAGTGTGCCAGAGCGGAACCAAGGACAGGCTTACGTATTTTATTCAGCTCATATTGGAATAGTATGAACACATTTCATGTTAAATTCGTACATCATTTCAGTAAATTACTTTTTAAGGAAATGTTTTTATCGAATTGTTGATTTATAATCAAATTAACCAGTAAATAATTCATCTATTTTAGGACAGTGATGAAGTCGCGGGCCCGACATATGCGAATGCTCCACCAAAACCAAGACGGTCGAACGACGGCTACAACTCCCCAAGCCCCGATATGTAAGTTAAAAATATTTCCTTTTGTGAGCTTTATTTTTGTTATGATTTCAAGTACTTTAAATATATATTATGCTTATTATAATTTTGACAGCTATTTATTATCATTTTAAAATATTGCAGGTATGATCCAAACTACGATCTACTCAAAAAGCCAGCATCACACTATAGTCAAGGCACTAATCACACTCGTTATCAGGACCCTCACATGAACTACCAAAGTAGTACAAATCAGGAGAGCACATACACCTGTAGTCCGCAGTCACCGTCGCTACAACAATCACAGTATCAGACGAAACGATCGTACGATACCCAACATCTTTCCTTACCATTAACAAGCACAAACACCGAAAATTTAGAAAATAATCAATCTTCTACTTTTCTAATGTATAGATCTAATCCTCAATCTCCTTATTTTGATAATAGGAATAGAAATCAACAAGAACAAAAGGCAACGCAAGATACCCCTAAAGAACAGGTATATGATAGGCAACCACAACGTAATCCTTTTTTGCAAGACTATTCCGCCCCAATGGATACTTCTCCGAAAAGTAACGATGTCCAGTTAAAGAAAAATAGACAAGCAATTGAACAAGAAGATAGGCTATCTAAATCAAATTTTAATGAATCTTACCCTGAATCGCGAACAAATACCACAGCTCATGTCGATGATAACAGCACTTACAATAAAGATGTGTACGGAGAGATAAATGTAGTTAGAACAGTGAGAGGAACAAGTGGCGGTAATGATCGCGTACTGGAACGACGCACTCAGGATGCTTATGGTCGTTCAAACACTGTGTCTGGGTACAGTAAAGGAAAACTAGGAGACTATGAAGATGTATATAATGCATACGCAACGGACAATGATAATATTAAAATTTGTTCCAAATCTCCTACCGCTTGCCAGTCGCGAGACAATATTAGCATCTCTAGTCAGAAACTAACACAAGACCATACACCTAGCCATGTAAGTGTCAATAAAATCAATTTACATCAGTTTACTTTAAAGCAGTTGCTTATACGAAGTAACGCTATCTGCTACCGCCTCGGTTTAATCTGCGTGGAATATTATTTTATTATATAGTATAAATTAAGTGGTGAATACGAAATCTTCTAAAATTTCTAAGTTAAAATTAATATTTAGATATTCCTAACAGAAATAACCTCTAATTTGTATTTGTAGCCCTATGAACTCCTCCTTGGTATAGTAAGAGTCAAATTAAAATCCGTTAAGCTGTTTCACAAGATTTCACGGGATTTCACGATACAAGATTTCACAGAACAAAACTTGTGAACATATGGTACTGATGGCGTACTGGTACTGATGGCGTATAAATAACCCTATGAATTTAAAAAATCGTATTTATTAAAAATTCATAGATACTTACATTTCATTTATATGTATGTAGGTATATTTAAATTTTATTTCATTTTCAGGTTCCAGAAAAAACTTTCAGCGGTCCATCTGTTTTGAGAAGGAAGAAAATGCAGTCTAGTGGAATACAACCACCGATGCCTCGACCCCACAGTGCTGATTTCTTGGAATATGAATCTAAGCATGAAACTTTAAATAAAACGACACAACCAAGAGCCACTGAACCACCAAAACAACCACAGCGGCCCAAATCTAGTCTTGATATAAATTCGTACTACGATCCCAGTTCGGACCGATATTATTCCGAAGAAAGCTACGCTGAAAAGATGCGCCAGTCTGCTCAATATTTACAACAACAAGGTGTAGCACCACGTAACATCCAAATACCTTTAGCAAAATACGCCAGTGGCTTGGCTGAAAAACAACTGAATTCTCCTTATTCTCAAGTCGCTAACAATAACTACGAAACTGAATTTAGCTTAAATAGAAACAAACGTGACAATGTTAGTTATCATTCAAAATATAGCGATCTAGGTTTGAATTCTAATTGGATGCTTAGGGAAAAAGCATTGGAAACACAAAAAGAACAATTAAATAGAAGTGGAAGCGTTATGAGTGATGGCTCGAATGTCAGTGCCTATGTTAAAGACATGCCTAGACTTGATCAACAAGCAGATAGTTTTATGCGATCAGCAAGTGCACGATTGCCGTCGACCGCGAGTGACAGAGACGGCGAAAAGAAAATACAGCAGGTACTAAAACAAACTGTATATACAAAATAATTAAAAACATTTCTTAAAATCAAGGAATATTAATTTTAACAAGCTTTTTATGTTGATTGTCTTATATTTTTAGCGCGAAGAATCTATGAAAAGATTACTAGAATGGAAACAGAGAATGTTGCAATCTCCATTAACTCGCAAAAGCACCCCAGCCGCTATATCTCTTGCACGTTCTCTTAATCAGAGTCGACAGTCTTTGAGATCCGATCAGTACAAATCCAAAACTTACACTAACGCATCATACAATAGCTATTCTTCTGATGATGAAGGTATGTGTTTTAAGTATTATGCAGATGTTGTAAGTGTAGATTGGATAGCATGAGGATAGGTTGAAATATACCGAAGTCTATTTTTCTATAGTATTTTATATATCAAGGGTTAGTATGATGATACACACCTGCATATAATGTATACGTGTAATAACAACATAAAAAGACTTCAATCTTTAAAGCATGCTGAACAATGCATGGATTAAAAATTATTATTGTTTTATTATAAAAAAGTACGTTTTTTATATTTCAGTACCTATTTTTATTTATGTAGCTCAATTAAAATGTTATGGTTTTATAGTCGTGTATCATCAAAACTTTTCTGATTAATAAATTAATTTGGGTAATAAAAGCTATATTTCTTAGTGTGTACCATTATTTTGAAAATATAAAAATGCCACATAAATAACATCATTATTTAGTATGATTTTATATATTGTTTATTTTTTTATATTCCAAATTTGCAGTAGCAATATGACGACTTCGCTTTGCGGAAAGGTACCTTCCTGCCTGCTGGGACATTGTATTACTAATAAGATTCGATTAGTCATCGGTGGTGGGTCTTAGATCGTCACATTTTGGTGGTTTTGGTAACAATGGTTTTGTAAATATCTAACATTTTATAAATTGAATTAAAGGCGATAACCCTACTAACCAAATAATAAACAGTATTAAACGTAAATTTATTTTTGTTCGGTATTTTTACTTAAAAGACAATAAAACGTTGGTTTCGCTTTTGCACCTCAGAGGAAACATCGGACACTGATCTGCAAAAACCGAGAGATATGCAGGCAGGAAGGTCCCATAATGTGAACATAACGAGTCCTATTGTTATGAGACCAACTACCCCGCACGCACACTGTATCGCTCAATCAACTGAAAAAATTAAAATTGATATCGAGGAAACAAGTAAGGATACTTGTGAACCCACAGAAAATACTTACGAAAATATCTTATGTACTATATCAATTCCAAAAGTGAACAGTGATAATGTTACAACTGAATATGAAGTGAATGAACTGGATAAAGATTTCTTTTTGTCAAACACCGCTGCTGAATCCGAACTTCAAGGAAATACTGCGACAGATAATGATGGGTACGAGACTCATGATAGTGAATCAGAATCCGAAACACAACTCGAATACACAGATTATGATTTAGATGAAGTATTATTAGAATCAGAAAGCGATCTTGAAAACGGTAAAGTGAATGAAATCCTAAGTTCTGAAAATACAGATATTGAAAATCCTACTACAAGTAAGGATGAAAACTCAGAAAAGATTGATACTGAGACACCTCCATTGCAGCAATTGGGTGAAGATCATTACTTGCCTATGAGTCCCAGAAAAACATCCATTATTGAACCTGCTCATAAAACTATATTGAAAAATTTAAGCGTGTTTGATCACACGATGTCGCACCATTATGAAGATAATCCGTATGTTGAAATGAATTTAGGTAATGATGAAGAAGATATGCAAACTTATGAGGTAGTTTGTGTTAACAATGGAAAAGTTGAACCAGTTTATATGGAGTTAAATAATGTTATAGACAAAGATGAAATTGAAGATGTAACAGCAAAAGCTAAAATTTTATCTGACACCGTGTCCAATTTTGCTGAAACCAAAGATCACACGGTAAAAAGAGCGTCAAAGAATGACAAAACTGTTAAAGATAAGTTAGATTCTGATCTAGACGAAGAGTACATAAAAGATTCCTCTCTTGTAGATGCACCGTTTAGTAGATTTAGTATATCTGACACATTCAGGCCAGCTTCATATTATCTTAGCGGTAGCATTAGTATTTTAGATCGGCAAGATAGTTCTGACAGTGATATTATTCCACCTCCGCCAATACCGAGTTCTTCGCCACCGGTCCACGAGTTGTCAGATGAAGCTCTATCTAAATATATTTTAGATAAATTGGATAAATCAGATTTATCCCAAGATAATTCAATACTGAAAATGTTAACGAGTGAAAATCAAAAAATGAATAGTGGTAGAAGAAAAACCACTTCGTTAATGATTTATGGAAGTAAGACCTCTATATATGACACTCTTTCTAGGGGTGAAAAAATTCGAAGCAGTAGAGCAAGCTTAGTTAATGATAAAAATAAAACGAATGATACGATTTCTAATTGTTTTAATGACTCTATACAAGAACAACGAAATTGTAGTAGTATTGAGTCGGATTCCCTCCAAAGTTATAATGCAGATAGAGGATCTTCTAGATTGTCAATAGAATCTGATTTAAGCAGTAAATTTGAAATGGCGGTATCTAATATGTCGTTGGAGATAAATAGTTTAAGGGACTGTGAATCTATTGCAGATTTGCAAAATGCAAGCTACCGGGATTTAGAGAATATGCTAAAAAGGAGACCATTATCAGATAACTCCTTATTTGAGTTTACCGAATCTGATATTCTAACATCCTGTGACGATAATGTGAACCAAGATTTTGACAGATATTTAGAAATTTCGAATCCAAGCACAAGCAAAATAAAATGCAGAAATAATTATGAAAATCCACACATACATCATAAATTAGAATCTACTTTGTTATGCAATAGTCAAAATGTTAGTACAACTTCAATTGGTGAACATATACGTTGTTCTAGTTCTCCTATCAATAATGGAACGAAATGTTTAACTTTAGAAAATAGAAGAAATACTGGACTCCCTACAAATAGAATTAATGAGCAATTATCAATCTATACAACAGTGCAGAGTTCCGGTAGCTCAATAAGCATGACGAGATCACCTTTATCTTTTTATAGTAAAAATAACGAAGGAACGCTGTTGAAAAAGAATTTGAATAACGAAGTTATGGCAGACAAAGTTAAAGAGTTTGAATGCGATAAATCTACGCTTAACACAGGAAATGAAACTATTTCACCATTAACTACAACAGGAATTCACAGCAGAGAAAGTTCTACAGAACATAGTGCTCCTTATTATTATTCTGATCTTTCATCACAAGAACATATTAACGTGTTACCTACATCCCATTTTTTGAAAAATACCAATTTACATCGTAAGTTAAATAATCAAAGGCGCAAAGGGCCATTGCATAAAAAAAATGAAATCTCTCATATTCAAAATCCTATTCGAAATAATCAAGTGCTAATGTCTGATCGCTCTTACGAATTTGCTGCAACGGCAAGAAGCGTATCGGTAGAATTCTTAAGTGCAGCAGAGAAAGATCCTGACATCGATCTTAAAAACATTTATGAGTCCACTGGATTTAAAGGCTCTAAAATCCCGGAATCAATCAATCTTATTCCAGGTCTCGGATGTAAACGAAGTTCTAATCTTAATAATAGCGAAGAAAATTCATTGCCAGATTTGAATACTACTAGCCGTAGTAATTTAAATGTCAGTTCCACGATGAAAGTATCCACCGGCAGTATGTCATCACATTGTAGTGGTAACTCTTCAAATACCGTTTATTATGATGCTGAAGCGGAAGCTAGTGCATATGAGAATGTTGTGTGTCCTGGTGAGAAACACTGGGACGAAGATGCTTTGTGGAGAGATAATTTAAGGCGTGTATCACATCGACATGCAAGATCCATGGATGACTTAGACGCTAGACCTACTGATGCAGTGCCATTGGATCGATCTAGGACGGACTTGGCTTGTATGAACAGTATTAAAAGAGTTAAGAAAAACGGTACAGGAAAGATAAGTAGAACTCCGACCTATGTAAATTATGATGTTCAAAATGAGATTCAAAGGCGTAGAGAAAACAGTATCAATTATGATAGTACATTCAACGAAGAAAACGAAAAAGTTGATGAAAACGACGTTTATGTCAGTTTAGCGAATACTGTAGATAGCACTCAGGAACATTCCGATGAAGGTGTTTATGAGCAGTTGACTATTGAGTCATCAGAAAATGCACCTGTTGTAGATACTAATCGATATAGAAACAAAGAAAATGACAGAAAACAGTTTGAGATAGATAGAGAAAAGCTTAGACAGTGGGATCTTATGTCTAGCGGTCTCATGAAAGGCGGGACAGGATGCGTGCGGAGTGTGGGTTTGGGTATGGACAGGAGCGACGCTCTGTGTAGTGTGGACAACGGGACTGAAAGTACAAGCAATGAAGGTATCCTCTAACATTCTATGGTCCCGTAAGGTACACTATGTAAGTTTCATTTGTACTAAAATTTCAGCAAAGCAAAGTCATTATTTTTATTATTGTAAATAAATAATTTGGCATTTTTATGTGCAAAGTATTTTAATAATTTTTCGAATAAATTTTTGGTTTGAATGATGGGCCTAAACAAGATAAGGTGTGTAATCGTAAAGCATGCAAAAATTTAACATGGATTATACAATGTATATAGAATGATACACAGAATGCAATAGTATTGTATATTACTAATATATGTGGAATTAAATTGATGACACACTTATCATGTTTTACCATCAGTGTTTTAATCGTTAATTAAAATTAAAATTACAGCATACTTTCTCTCCATTAGCTATATTTTATAGGATCATTTTTCATTTTAGCGTCAATGTCAATGTCAGGCACAAATATTGAATCAGGCACAAATAATAACACACAAAGTCAACAATCATTGTCAAAGAAAGCATTTCTCGGAAGTAATACATCAATTGGAAGAAGTAATAGGGAAGGCAACATACCAGTTCGGGCTGTAAGCCCAAGAGTGAGATGGGTGGAAGATAAATCTGCCAATGATCATTACGGCACTCAGCAGCTGATGACGTCACAACAAAACGTAAGGATTTTTGTTATAAGCAAATTTCATTTCTCAATAAATTGAACTACCATAAATTAAAAATTATATTTACTGAATGGTTTTATGATTTTTTTATTATTTATTTCTACAAAACAGCTACACGCTTTAACAACAAATGACGAAACATGGGTTCGATCTCCATCGAGAGCTATGCAACAGCCCATCAGGGCTGTGAGCCCAAGAGTACGACGGAACACTGAAAACGACGACATGGTATGTTCTATAGCTTATTTACTCGCATAGGTACACTGTTATATTTTAATAAAATCTGCTTGACCATTGTTTTAAGGTAGATTAAGGTAGATTACATTGAATTAGTAATAGAGAGTAGGTAGAAAGTATTATTTTATAAAATTTAGCTTTCTAAAAAGGTTATGATTTCAGGTCAGACTTACACAGTAAATGAAAAACATACGTACGCATTACGTATGTTTTTCATTTATTAATCTTCTTTTGAAAAATAAATTGTTACAAATTTAATTAATTACCTTCATAGATAGCACGGCCCATAGAATAGTGTCACTGCTTGTTGTTTTTGTTGCGTATATTGTTTGTTCATTGTTGCCTGCATTAGCCTAAGGAAATTCAACAATCCGGTCAAGAGAAGGAAGAAGTGCCAACTGCCGGGGAGCTTCTTGGTAGGAGTCACGAGGAGTTGGTGCTGCTTCTTATACAATTGAGGAGGCGTCACGCGGCCACACATCGATCCATTGAGCAATGTTGTGCGCAAATCAGTAGTATTGAGGTGCTTGTTCATGCTTTTTATTTATTTTGAACCATTGTTATATCATTTTTGTTCCTTACCATACTGTGGTACTTACCAGTCGATTGTAATGTACGCTAATTTGTTTTTTAATTTTTGCGTCACTAGTTAATCTTTAGAAATTTTAGTTTCAACCATTTAGATATTAGATAGTAGTTGTCAATATTTAAAAATGCTTCTTTAAACCTTTTACTGCAAAATACTTATAAACGTTTCACTGAAACGTTACAGGAGTGCCTAAGCTCTTTAAAGGCAATGGAGCGAGAAGAGAGCTTGCAGCGACTGGAGCAACTCAAGATGCAGTTAATTGATCTCGAACACCAATACGAGAAAAGCAAACCGTTAGTGCAGTTGGTGGACAACATGGTGAAGTTGGGATCCTTGTATAATAGACCAGGCTCAACAGTTGAACGGTTAGAGCGGAATCAGAGATTGAGGCAGAAGGTCTTGGCGGAGCATGCATTGGAACAACAGAGGTAAGACTCTTTAAAACATCTGTACTCCAATTCATAGGAAAACCAAAATAACGGGTACAATATTAGATAGTTTATAGAGCGTACGTATGTAAAAATATTCATAAGTGCTTTTATAATTAACAAAAAATTCAAATATGTTATTTGATTATATTTGTCGATTCCTCTTTAAGATGGCTGGAGAGTGCTGCAGCAGGGAAGCCATTAGAAACCGAAGCGGCTAGAGTGAGGGTCGCTGAACTGTGGGCGCTGGAGCAGGAGCTGGCCGACGAGGCCGCCATACTGCAAGGACTTAAAACCGATAAAGATGCCATCGAATCCTTGCTCACTGGTAAGCTTTTATTCAAATCTGCATTCACAGTACAATTTTTTAATAGATTTTTACCCGACTGTAAGGAGAAGGTTATGTTTATCGCGGGACTGTAAAAGTCCGCAACTCCGTGTGTTTATTTTCTGCATTAAAATATTACAAGTGTTTATCGGAAACCAGAACTTGTTTTTTTTTTCATTTTTATTTTGTTTTGTTACGTGCTTTTACACAGTATACTTTTTACACAGTCGGGTTTTCTAATTGTTATTATTATTTTTTTAACGTCTAATTCTCTAACTGGAAGCCATGCATAATAACAATGTTTATTGTTCGCAGGTGTGCGAGGTAAACTCGACAGCGTGCACAGAGCGGAGCAGCGCGCGGCGCGCCCCTCCGGCGACGCTCTGGAAGCGGAATTAGCGCGCGTGCACACGATGCTGGCGCACAATTCTAAGGTTTATAAGGTTTTCATCTATACCATGCACTTATTATTTTATATCTCAAGAAGCATACTTTTTTGTATACCGACAATTTTTTCTAATAGTACTTTCCGACCGTCTTTACCAAGTCTATACGTATATAAGTACTTTTCTCTTACTGAGACATGAGTTGACTACATATCCAGCTTTAATTAGGTTAATGTGACGAATGGGCCATTTCCTATGCGTAGGGATGTCTAAACGGACAAATAACTGATGGACCCGAGAGACTGTACTATATTATGTACCATATTGTAATTATGGTTATCTAGATTTACATAGTAGTTTTCTATTAGCCTCATTTACATACATACTAGTGGTCGCCTGCTGGTCGAAATTCGACCATAATAAAAAATAATTCTCTGACATTTCTTTGGACTTTTTGTTTGACATTGACAACCAGAATGTAAACAATGAACGTTGTATGTGTGTGTCAAATG